>CAJQZJ010031795.1:356943-381103 GCA_907164525.1 Lophiomys imhausi | reverse complement strand
CACACACACACACACACACACACACACACACACACACACACACACACGCCAACAGGCGCAAAGGCCCGAGACTGGCATGCACACATGTCAATGGAAGCAGGAGATGCCCGGCTGGCTATGTGGGAAGCCTGCCCTCCTCCCTGCCCATGGCGTGGTGCCAGAGAGGATGAGCAGGTGGGACCTTGGGTGACCCAGACCCAGGCTGGGGGATGGGTGGGAACCAGGTGACCGTTATGTCCACAACCACTAGGCGCCCGATTCTTGGACAGGCACATCATAGTCCTACACTCCTGATAAGAAAGAAACTCTTGGTCCAGCTGCGGGGGTGGCAGGGACACCTCGGTCTTGGGAAAGGCGGAGGGAGCTGGAGTCCTGTATCGCCTAAGCTCCCAAAAGCACTTCCTGTTCCCAGTAGCAGCAGTAACGGGGTTTCTCCATAGGACACTCTGTGTACCAGGTTTCCTACTGCGAGTCTCCTTCACATAGCCTCAGCCAGGGATGCAGAGGGTGGGCCCCAGGAGGCTCGAGGATGGGGTGAGCATTGGCTCTGCCATCTGGTCCCCAGGTGGGGGAGGTGGGCAGGGACTCACCAGCTCGTCGAGGTTTCGGAGGTCATTGGGCGTCATGCGGGGTGTGCGGGCGGGAGCCCCCGGTGCAGTGGTGGTTTCAGTGGCGTCCTCTTCAGCAGCAGGGACCCTGGAGGCCTGAGGGGCGGCCCGAAGCTCGCGCTCAATCTCCTGCTCAAACTGTACCAGCCTCGGGGCGAGCAGGCCGAGGCGGGCTCCACGTCGGGCCACCTCCAGCAGGCACAGCACCACGCTCTTCTCGTTCTTGCGCAGCACCAGGTCCTCTGTCTCGAACATGAGCACTTCGGGCACGCCCAGCTCTGCCCGGCACCAGCCGATGAAAGTGGCCACGTTGTCTCGGGCCACGAAGGAGCCAGGCGCCACGCCGTGTGCTTGGAAGGTCACACCTCGGGTTGGACGGGAAGCAGCCAGGGCCCGGGCAGCTTCGGTGACAGAGTTGGCATGCTGGCACAGCGCTGTGCCCGTGGCCAGCCCTGTGAGGAAGCCGTCACCACTGCCGGGTAGACCTAGACTGTACAGGGCATTGAGCCAATCGGCCAGGTCTTCCTTCATGGCTTCCACGTAGGCCTCACTGGACCGGAAGGGTCGCACACTCTTGGCCGCGGAGCCTGTGATGCCCGTCACTGGGTCCGCCATGCCCGGGGCCAGCAGAGTCACTGTGGGGAGACAGGCCCACGAGGGGTCAGCACAGACAGCCCTCCACCAGCCTGCCACTCGGAACGAACGCTAAGTTCAAGTGCAGACTCTGAGCAGACGAGGTACCTCATTGTCCTCACGGAACTATGACCTGCTTCAAAAGACTCAGTGGGATTTACACCATCCTAGTGTTTGTGACTGCCGTCTGGCTCGTGGTGTGTGGGGTGGGTGGCTGGGGGCGGGCTGGCACCCGCGAGGAAGAAGTGCCATTTGAAAACATGAAGACATGTGGCCTGGGCAGGGAGGGACAGGAGAGGAGCCTCGCCCAGGACCGCAGAGGGACTGTTTCCACTGCTCGGCCCACAGCCCGCACGAAGTCCCCGCCTTCCCCTAACCCGTCTGCTAAGGCTGCGCGGCGACCGTATCTCCATTCTACAGATGTGGAAACTGAGGCACAAAAAAAGATCAGGCGCTCGCTGAAGGTCGCGGAGCAGTGGGTGGAGGAATCGGGTCGCCCAGCCAGGCCCCGCCTTCTGCGAGAAGCCGCCCCGAGCCGGCGCCTGCGAGGCCGGGACTCCGAATGACCCCAGCGAGCCTCCGCAGCGCTCGCGGCCTGGTCCAGAGATGGTGCGTAGCCTGCCAAGGTCACACAGCCTTGAGAAGCGGAGGTCCCGCACCGCCCGGCCCACCTCCGGGCACTCTGGACAGGGGGTCCTGGGGGTCCCCGCGCTCACCTGGCTCACCCCGCCGTTCCGCCCCGGCGGGGCCGGAGCCGGGCCGCGCCGCCGCACACAGGCGCCGCCCGAGCTTGCCGCATCCCGGCGCCCGCTCCGCTCCGCCCCGCCCCCCTGGAATTCGGATCCGGCCAGGAAGGGGCGGGGCCGCGCTCTTAAAGGGCCGGTGCCTTCCTCGGGCCTGAGGCCGGGAGGCGGGAAAAGTAACCCGGCCCTTTAGCTGGGCGCCTGGATCTCCCCAGGAGGGGGGTTCGGACCCTTTCAGTTGTCCTCCCTCCACGACAGTGACCTTCCAGGAAGCGATAGGGGCCGGGGACTGCAGAGTCACCTCCGTCCCGGGTGGACCTCTGCAGGGCAGATAAACGGGTGCTCTTTCTCCAGGGTGGCCCAGGGATAGTAGCTTAGGAGACAAGGAGGTTGAGGCTCAAGGATAGATAGCAAGGTGGCTGGCTGAAGGTTAGGTTAAAAGAGGGGGCGTGGCAGGGACAACTCCTAGTTTGAGGAGGGGAGCGGGAGACATGGGGAATCCTGCCCCCTGCTGTCGCCCTGGAGCCCACTTCATAAAGCTCCCTAGAGCTAAAGAGACTGGGGAATCACCTCTAGGAAGGGAGGGCATCTTTGGGAGAGCAGCTGAGGGAGCAGGGGGCCTGGTCGTGATTTACAGGGACACTCACTCTCCAGGATCAGAGGCGTTTTGTTGAGTATCTACTGTGAGCCAGCTCTCACC
Source organism: Lophiomys imhausi (assembly GCA_907164525.1). Classification (NCBI taxonomy): domain Eukaryota; kingdom Metazoa; phylum Chordata; class Mammalia; order Rodentia; family Muridae; genus Lophiomys; species Lophiomys imhausi. The sequence goes on along the minus strand of CAJQZJ010031795.1, from coordinate 378,419 downwards.
AGCAGCCAGCTCTAGGCTTACATCTGTCAGGAAAGCAGACCCTTGTATGAGAGAGGGCTGAGGTGCTGAGGGGAGAATCTGGAATCTGGGTCTGTGGAAATATTGTAATTTTAACTAAGATCAAAGAAGAGGATGAGGGAGGAAGATGGGAGATATCTAGGAGTTTTTCACACCAGGAAAGCCTCTCTCAAAAAACAAGAAAGGACAGAAGGAAAGAAAGAAAAGAGGATAGGTTTGCAAGGCTGAATTGGTAGAGACATTAGGGCAGGTCATACAGAGCTTTGTGGACTATGCTTTTCAAAGGACATGGAAGCTATAGAGAGGCTTATTATGGGATTTTTGTTGTTTTTGAGGCAGGACTTCCCTATGTAGGACCTTGGCTGGCTTGGAACTCTCTGTTTATCAGGCTGGACTCAAAAATCAGAGATTTGCTTGTCTCTGTCTTCTGAGTGCTGGGATTAAAGACAAGCTCCACCGTGCCTTATTACATTTTAATTTAAGAGAGTCTTGCTATGCAGCCTGGGCTGGCTTTGAACTCATCATCCTCTGCTAGGATTACAGGCCTCTCTAAGGAAGAAGTTAGAGCAGGAGAGGCTGACTTAGTAATATCGGGTTCCTATAACTTCTGTGGTGGACAAAGGGAGAGAGCCTCAGAGGAAGTCAAGTGGTTTAGGTGGGAGTGGTGAGGGGGTGCTGGGTTTTGGCTGCCTGTTGCGAACTGATGATACATGTTGGTGAGTTGAGTGTGTGAGTATAGATGAGGGAGAAAGCCCAGGTCTGGGGGTGAACACTGGGGTAGAGAGCTGGTAAATAACACCCAGCAGGGAGGGAGTTAGGTACTGGAGGTTGGGTAAATTGGACATGGAGACTAAATACTAGGTGAAGGAATTGAGAGATGACCTGGCCTGGAACAAGCAGTAATGAGCCATCATACTGCAATAATTCTCAAAAGAATCCAATACAGATACTTTTTATTACATCTGTGTGTGCATGTGTGCACCAAGGTATGCATGCAAGGCAGACTTTTGGAAGTCTTTCACCATGTGGGATGCTGGGTATTGTAGTTTGTTGGCAGTTTGCCATCCCCATATATAGTTTTGTAGATCTATAGAAACCGAGTACCAGGGAGATTGAGGTACAAGTGCCACCAGCAGCTGTGTAGGAATTTGACTCCTGTTTATAGCCACCTTGCTGTGCTTCAAGGGTCTGAACATAGGAGAGACAGGGTTGAATCTAGGGTCTATTGGTCATTAATGTGTGACAAGACTTTTCCTGGGGAGATGCCACACACCAGTCTGTTCACCCCAGATGGGGAACCCATGACAGACCAAAGTACAAATACCATGTAAACCCAATTTTTACCAGGGTTACTTACAGGAGCAGAAATGACTCAAAGAGCAGCATCACCAGAGCCCACTGACAGCTCACAAAGCTGGGAACCTGAGCGCACCAGAGCCTGCTAGAGGTTCAACAGGTTGGCGAGTGTCCTCTCTAGTTGTCTCAATTGACCTAAACCTCTTCCAGGCAGTTTGGCTGGTTTCTGCTTCTTCCAGGCAAGCTGGTCTGGTCTCAAGTCTTTCAGCTTAGCTTGTCAGTGGTTTCTTCACAACTTGGCTCTGCTTATCCTGGGTGATCATAGTCTTGTAATGTCTAGGTATGGACAGGCTAAACTAAGATGGAAGCTGGTATGGGATAGGACAGGCTAAATTAAGATGGAAGCTGGTATGGGACATTTTTTGCTGTGATAGAACCAAGCCCTACTTCCTGTCAGATTGAAGCAGAGGCAGCTGAGCTAAAAGTACAGGGTGGAGGTTGGAGTGGTAGCACAGGCCTTTAATCCCAGCATTTGACAGAGGCAGGTGGATATCTGTGAGTCTGAGGCCAGCCTGGTTTACAGAGTGAGTTCCAGGACAGCTAGGGCTACACAGAAACTTGTCTCAAAAACCAAAGCTAGCTGGGCACGGTAGCACACACCTTTAATCTCAGCACTCAGTAGGCAGAGGCAGGAGGCTAGCCTGGTCTACAGTGAGTCCAGCACAGCCAGAGACACACAGAGAAACCCTGTCTCAAAAAACAAACCAAAAAACCCCAAAGATAAATGAAACACAGAATGGGAGGTCACCTGGGTGGGGAAGCTCCATTTTAGTCAGGAAGAGGGCAGCAAAGAAACTAAGAATGACCACTTGGCATTGCGGAAGACACGGCCAGTTAGATCTATTGTCTCTGTGAAGGCACAGGATGACCCTCTGGGTTTAGATAGGTGGAGTTGGAATGACTCAGGGCTTGATGGCTGTCTCAGAGCCGTCCAGAAAGGAGCAAATGCCCCAGCAAAACTTAACAGTTCCAACTCATTGTGTGTCTGGAAGAGCCAGGGGATTAAGAGCACAGGCTTCCAGTAGGTAACTCAGTGCCTAAGGTGGAGGAAGCACATGGCCACTGGATCACCTCTTCAATCAAGGGCATCACTAAGTTCCTGCTCCCATCCAGCGAGGGCTGGAAAGAACATGAGACTGCAGAACAGAGATGGATGACAGTTTATAAACATTTGGAATTTTATTTAAAAAAAAAAAATCACAACCATGAACATTGTTACAATTAGAGGCCCTCTTGGTTCTCCACAACGATACTGAGCATGCTCACAAGGGGTTCCCATTGCTGAAGTCTTAAAACAACCATCTTTAAAAGGAAAAAAAAAAAAAAACTCAGCACACTACCATTTAACTTGTTTTAATGTTTCTTCACAAATGGTGAAAATACTAAAGTACAGACAAGGAATAATCATAATGTTGTGGCCAACATTATAAATATGGAATTATAAATTTAAAACATTTTCTGGTTTAAAAAATAAATCTGGTCGTCAATGCAGCTCTGCAGGTCTCTAGTAGGGCCGGTCTCTGCGTTCCTGACGGTGCTCGCCTCTGCAAGGCAAAGGGACCCTTTGGTTAGAATGAGGAAGGGACGGAACCCCTTCAGGGCCCTCAGATGCCCCAGGACTCACTCCAGCAAAGGCTGGGAAGTGCAGTGCTCTCCCACCACATACTTATCCATTTTCCCAGGTCCTCCACGGCCGCCTCTTCTTCCTCCCATCTGTTCCATCAAAGGTCCAGGAGGCCCCCCAGGACCACCTCGTCTTCCTCCACCAAAGCCACCTCGGTCCATGCCACGACCACCTCGGAAGCCACCTCTGTCTCCACCTCTGCCACCTCTGAACATTCCTCCAGGACCGCCACGGTCCATGAGTCCACCTCTTCCTCCTCGCATGCCACCAGGGCCGCCTCGGCCACGGTCACCACCTAAGGCAGGAAGAGTGGTGTGGTGGGTCAGAGGAGTAGAAACTGAGGTTCTGAGGACACGCTGTGGATCTGCTAATCCTTCTCCTAGAGCAGGCAACACTCAATCACCAGGAAGCTGAGGTGCTCCAGGAAACCTGTACCTACCCGGAGGTGGGAAGGGTGGCGGGAGAAAGCCCTCAGGCTTAGGGGCCTTACACTGGTTGCATTCTGTTCTCCAGGCGAAGTTCTGGTTTCCACAGCCCCTGCGTAAGGTTGAATCACAACAGAAATCACTAACAGATCTGAGGAAGGTGGAGAGGCTCATATCACATTCTATGCACAATCATGGAGTTCCAGGCACAAAGCATAAGGATCTACAGTCAGTCATGCACCTCCAGAAGCAAGCAGAGTGGTCAGTCAGCGCCACCCCACAAAGTCCTATCCCAGAGTGGGGATGGGGTGACACCACCAGCACACTATAAATTTGCTGGGAGAAGTACATACGGGTTGGGACACTGCCAATCTCCAGCTCGGTGCTGGACATTTCCTCCTCCAGAGGGGTTCCCTCTGGACCCCCGGGGCCCTCTTGGGGGGAAGCCTCCTCTGTCTCCTCCACGGCCTCCCATTCGACCCATGGGTCCTCCAGGACCTCCTGGGCCACCTGGACCTGCAATAGCAAACAACCACCTTTTCATAGCAACTCTGCTACAGGAAACTTTTTCATAGGCTCGGAGTGCTGTCCATGCACTCTATTCTTTCCGTGTGATTTCATGTAGCCTCCACCACGGCATTTTCATACAGTAAAATTGACATCCAGGAAGATTCCCTGGAGCTCCCACTCCCTCTAACCACTTAACCGATATTGTACAAACATGCAATGTTGGCTCTCAATGGTCTAGTATCAAGTTTATATAACTTATTCTTTCTTTTCTTTAGTTTTTTTTGAGACAGGGTTTTTCTGTTTAACAGTCTTAGTTGTCCTGGAACTCACTTTGCAGACCAGGTTGGTCTCAAACTTACAGAGATCCGCCTTTCTCGCCTCTGCCTCTGGACTGCTGGGATTAAAGGTGTGGGCCACCACAGCCCAGTAACAACCTTTTCTTTTTTCTTTTTGTTTTTTTGAGACAGGGTTTCTCTGTATAACTGCACTGGCTGTCCTGGAACTCACTCTGTAGACCAGGCTGGCCTCGCACTCACAGATATCCACCTGCCTCTGTCTCCTGAGTGCTAGGATTAAAGGCATGCACCACCACGCCCAGCAATAACCTTTTATTTTACTGTTTTCAAGGGCAAAAATTACTGGAAAACAAAACAAAACTTTAAACCCTGTTTAAAGTAACACCAAAGAAGCTAAAAGTGCCCAATACCTCCACGAAGTGGTGGTGGCATCCCTCTGCCCTCACGTGGTGCCATGCCACCCCGCATGCTGTTCATTGGAGGCTTCTTTCGGGCAAGAGAAACTTTAAGTTTGCTTCCTTGAAAATCTTTCCCTGAAAAGGTAACAGAACATCAGTGACCCTCACATTCCAACTCTTCTCTCTCCAAAGCAGCTACTTTTCAACACATTCTACCTTATTGAACTTGGCCACTTCCTGAAGCATAAAACTTGTCCTCTCATGATCTCTAGGCTCTTTCCTGGCATGACTGGAGATGTATCACAGTTGGTAGGGCTTGCTTAACCTGTGCAAAGGCTTAGGTTCAATCCCCAAAACTGCTTAAAACTGGGCATGGCAGCTAACTAGCCAAGGTCCACCAGGAACCTAAGGAAGGTCATCACTAACGACATAGGTAGGCCAGCCTGGACTACATGAAACTCTGTCTCAAAACAAAATAAGCAGAAAACTAAAATGAAACAAACACCCAACAACTTCACTGGTGAGGTCAGAACAAAAGCTGTTACAGATATTCAGGCTAGGTATGGAGCACATTCCTGTAATTCTAGAATTCTGCAGGACTGCCAGGTTTGAAACCAGCCTGCCCACATAATGAAACCTTTACTTAAAAGACATCAAAGCCTAGGGATAAAACTCAGTGGTAGAGCGCCTGCCTAGAATGCAACTGCTGTAGGCCAATCCTCAGTACTTTGGATAAGATATCTATGTGTTTCTCTTGGTGCCAGAAACTGAACATATTAGGCAAGTACTGTGTCACTGGCTACTCTGCTATCCCTGACATGTTTTTTTGGAAGGGTTTTCTGTACTTTCTCACATCTGCTCAGAGAAGTACTTGCAGCTTGAGCATGGTGGCTATGCAATAAAACATATAATAAAGGGATATCCTGACCCAGGGCCAGTGTCTGTGTCCTTTAACAGTAGAAGGGGCACACAGTGAGCAACTTCCTTCTGGATGGATCTTTCAAATTCCTCCTTCATCACAGGCTGTGGTCAGAAAAAGAGAAAGTACATACCTCCTGTTTCTAAATCCCTGAGTTTTAGCATAATACTTTCTTTCTTGCAAGGTGACACACATAACTGTTCTAAGTTTCTAAATGTTCCTGAGAGTAGAACTCAAGAGTGACAAGGAGCACATCCTACCATCAAACCATTCCACGGCAGCCTTGGCAGTCGGTGGATCTTCATAGGACACTGTGGCATCACCTTTAGGCTTTCCTGTCTCCTTATCCAAGTAGATATGAATCATGGGTTGCCCAGTTCTCTTGTTCATCTACACATAAAGAAGCAATTAACATATAACTATAATATATGCACTTAAAGAAGTTCACAATAATTCCTAAGTACTCCTAACTGTCAAAAGACAACTTATATAGAGTGTGATGGTCCACAACTTTAATCCCAGTGCTCACAGGGCAGATCTATCCTAGGTCAGCCAAGGTCAACACAGCAAGACCCCCCAAAAGGAAGTCTCATTCCACAGGCAGACATAAGTCTACTAGAAGGTTAAGTCTTCCTCAGGGTATCAGAACTGTGAGTGACTTGCAGATCCTCAGCATCTACAACAAATAGGTATTTAGATAAACTTTACATCTCAGATGTGTTCATTAAAAGAATCAAAAGCAAGCAGTGCGGGTCCTACTCCTGGACCAACCATCCTGGTCTTGGTCTCTGTGCAGTAGTCCCATGTTATGTGCCCAAAGAGGCACCCAAGTCAAGTCAGGCTTTGGCCTCACAGAAGATATAACTATTGCAAATAAAATCACTCCCAGTGACACAGCTCATTGGAAGAGCCCTTGTTCAGCACAAAGCGGATTGGAGTTTGATCCAATAGTTCCCGAAAAACAGAAAAGAAAAAGATCCTTCCTTAATTCAACCATAAGGTCATGAATACACTATACAAACTCTTGATTTTCTCTGGAGTTGAAAAGAGGACTTGTTTTTCAGCTGAGCACACGTGGACAGCTTGAATTCAGAAATGACGCTGCACAATAAGCACACACGTGAACAATGTCCAACCTATACAGGCTTATGTATAGTATCTAGTCATAGCTGAATGTTCTTTGTTGTTGTTGTTTTTCGAGACAGGGTTTCTCTGTGTAACAGACCTGACTGTCCTGGACTCACTCTGTAGACCAGGCTGGCCTCAGCACTCACACAGATCCGCCTGCCTCTGCCTCCTGAGTGCTGCGATTAAAGTTATGCGCCATCATGCCCAGCACTCTGAATGTTCTTTATAGGGCTCAAAAATAAGGAAAAAAGTATTTTTTAAAAATTTGAGCTAAACACTCTTATTGAGTCATCTTCGACAGCATTAAGACTTCAAAAGAAAAAATTATGCATATGTTTATGAGCCTTCAGAGAACAACAGACATGACAGATCCCCTGGAACTTGAGTCACCACTGTGGGTCACCTGAAAGTGCAGCCACTGCTCTTTACTACTGAGTTCTCCAACTCTACTATTATATTGAGGCAAGCTGGGCATGGTTGCTCATGCCTGTAATCCCAGCACTCAAAAGGAGAGGTAGAAGGATCATTACTGGTTCCAGAACAGACTGGGTCACAGAATGTGCAATATTATCTCAAAAAAAAAAAAAAAAAAAACAAAAAAACCCAAACCCCTAAAATTATACATGTAGCAATGCCACTAAATTAAACAAACAAACAAAAAAAATGACAGGAAATATAGCAAAATAGTCACATGAACAAGAAATGGCTTTTGAAGATTTATGTTATGAATGCTTGCATGCATGTATGTGCACCATGTGTGTAGTGTCAACAGAAGCCAGGAGAGGGTGTCAGATCCCCTGGAACTACAGTCACAGTGTTGGGAATTGAACCTGGATCCATGAGGAAATGGGTTTTTTAAATCTCTATTTTTATTTTTTTTTGTAAATGGGCATTCTGCCTACATGTGTGTCTATACACCATTTATGTTTGGATCTCCTGGAACTGAAGTATGGACAATTGTGAGCTGTCACGTAGGTGCTAGGAATTGAATCTAGGTCCTTTGGAAAAGCAACTAGTGTTTTTTTAACCCTTATGCAATCTCTCCAGGCCCACAAATTTTTATTAAAAAACAAAAACAAAAAAAAAAAAACAAAAAACAAAAACACTGCTGGCAAATTACTGATTTAACCAGAGCAAACCCCAATAGATACCAGAATTATGTGTGTATGCATGGGTCTCCTCTCCTTCTCTACATACACACATACACAAAACTGGCTGGGTAGTGGTGGCACTCAGAAGGGAATCTCTGAGTTCCAGACAGTCAGGGCTACAAAGAGAAACCGTCTTGAAAAAACAAAACACAAAACCAAACCAAACAAAGAAACAGCTGGATGTGGTGGCTCATACATATAACTTGGATGTGGAGGTAGGAGGATTATTCAAGGCCAGTGTGGGAAGACAGTAAGTTTCAGGTCAGCCTAGGTTAAAGGCCTTGCTAAAACACACAGAGGCTAACATGACAGCCAGCAGGTAAAGGCATATGTTGCCAAGTCTGCAATTCTCGTTGGATCTCCAACATGGTGAAGAACTGACCAACTGTCCTTTGACCTCCATACGTGCACTGAGATACTCTCTCTGCCTGTTGAGTGCAGAGGTGTGCACTACCACACCTGGCCAATAATCAACACCTTAAACATAAATATAAGCATAGAAATTAGGGTTTCATTTTTGCCCAATGTGGGTAATTAAGACAACAGAAAGTCATTAATAGTACATGGTGAATGCATGTGCATGCACACACAGGTAGAAAAATCTTATAGAACACTCGGTGTTCTAGCAGAGGACCTATGATCAGTTTACAATACTGAAGTCAGACTGCAGCTGCCTGTAGTTCCAGCTCCATGACAGATCTAATACCCTCTTCTGGCCTCTGTGAACACCTACATACACTCAAGAGACACACAAACACAAAATACATATTTTAAAAGCCAACTGTACTCCTTTGAGGCTTTAATTATCAGAAAATAGTATTTATCCTTACATTGCTTTATGGACTTAGTCAACCTGTTCTACAAAGAGTAGACAGCAGCTGTGTAAAGTGGGCTGGTCAGACACCTGCCATGCACACCAACACATGGATCCCACATTGATAAAGGAGAGACAAGTTGCCCTATGATTTTCAGAGATACTCTGGATCATGTATGTACCCTCCAACATTCACACAAACATGCATTAAAAAAAATAATTGTAGGGCTGGAGAGATGGCTCAGCAGTTAAGAGCTGCTCTTTCAAAGGACTAGGGTTCAAATCCCAGCACCCACATGGCAGTTTGAAACCCTCTATAATGGCCAGACATGGTGGCACATGCCTTTAATCCCTAACGGATCTCTGTGAGTTCATGGCCAGCCTGGTCCAGAGAGTGTGTCCCAGGACAGTCAGGGCCACACAGAGAAACCCTATCTCAAAAAAAGAGAAATAGAAGACCCTGACTTTATGGCTATGGAGACTCAGAGTAAAGTGGTAGGACAAATCAACCAAGTACACCAGACAGCGACCATTACACATGTGTAAACCTTTCAACAAAATGAAACAGTCTTGTAAACAGGAAAAAGGAAAACAAGCCAATAGATCTGATAGTAAACCAAGAATAGTCAGGTGTGGTACCAACAGGCCTTTAATCCTAGGACTGGGGAGACACAGTCAGGATAATCAGCCTGGTCTACATGGCCAGCTCTAGGCCATCCAGGACTATACAGAGAACCTGTCTCAAACCATCACCGCTACCAAAATATCAAACCAACACAACAACAAAAACCAAACCAAAAACAAAACAAAGAAAAAACAAAAAACTTCTAATCATTAAAACAAATAAAATACATAAACAAGATAGAGGCTGGAAGATGGTACTTCCAACACACAGGATTATCACCCAATCTATGGTGGGCTAGAGTTGGTTTATAAAAGCAGCACTGGCTGTTCTTCCAGAGGACCCAGGTTCAATTCCCAGCACCCACATGGCAGCTCACAACAGTCTGTAACTCCAGTTCTAGGAATCTGACACCCTCTTCTGACCTCTGGCAGTACCAGGCATGCACACAAAATAAATCTTTTTGATGCTGTTGGGTGGTTTGTTTGTTTTTTGAGACAGGGCTTCTGTGTGTAACAAACAGCTCTGGCTGTCCTGGAACTCTCTTTGTAGACCAGGCTGGCCTCGAACTAACAGAGATCCACCTGCCCCTGCCTCCTGAGTGCTGGGATTATAAGTGTGTGTCAACCATGTCAGGCTTTCTTTTTGTTGTTTTTGAGACAGGTTCTCACCATGTAGTCTGGTTGTCATGGAACTATGTAGATCAGGCTGGCTTTGAATTCACAGAGATCTGTCTGCCTTTGCCTCCAGAGAACTGAGATTAAACTTGTTACCATACTTGCCCTATTCACTCATGTATTAATTTCAGAATTTGGCTGCTTAATAGGAATATAAAACAAAATATTTCCAAAAATAAATCTTTTAGAGATGAAAGTAAAATTCAGGTTGAGGATGAATTCAACTGTTATATGCCAAGTGACTACAGAATGCTCCTAAGTGTGGTGGCGCACGCCTTTAATCACAGCGCTAAGAAGGCAGAAACAGGTGGATCTCTAGGAGTTCCAGGCCAGCTGGAGCTACACAATGAGAACATGTCTCAAAGAAAACAAAAACAAAACCCATAAAGCTCCAATTCTTTTCTTTTTTTAATTCCCTCAGAGACAGGGTTTGTCTGAGCAAACCAGATTGGCCTTAAACTCAGATGTCCACCTCTCTCAGCACTGGGATTAAAGGTGTGTGGCACCACTTCTGGCAAAGCTTCAATTCTTATGTTGGGAAACTTATAAACATTTAAATGTCTCTCTACATTACACAATATATTTTAGTGTAAGCATTTTAACAATTAACTGATGAGGAAAAAATATCTCCAAGTTATTAAAATATATTGGGAATGTTAAGAAAAACCCACTCTTGTTTTTAAACAACAAAATACAACAAGTTTATAAGTAAAGAGAACAGCAGATTTAGTAATAGAACCATCAGCTGCTTACCATTTTTCATCTACAAAAATTGGCAAAAGTTGGGTGTGGTAGAGCCAGACTAAACCTAGCACTTGGAAGGTGGAGGCAGAAGGATCAGGCGATCCCTCTGCTGTATGGTGAGTCAAACCAGAATGCATGAGATCTTGTCTCAAAAAAATCAACAAAAACCCAGGTAAAAGGAGGGGAAGCTGTTTATTTTTGCAGCCCTAAGGCCCTATGCATTATGCATGCCAGGCAAGTGCTCCATCACTGGGTTACACCTCCCAGCTCTTGACACAGGGTCCTGTAGTAGGGAGAGTGTTTTAAGGAGTAAATCATATGATGTCAACAGAGAAGTAAAGGAATTTCAGAAACAATTCTTAGCATGGTTCAAACATCTCAAATGTGTTCTGCAGGCTCAATTTCTGCTAGATCAAACCTGATCACTGTCCACTCACCTTGACAACCCCACACTGCTTGAAGAAGTCTGCCAGATCGTCCAGAGTCACATTGTCATTTAATCCTTGCACATAAATTGCACTGTTGTCAGAGTCTTCATCAGGATCTATAGGAAGGCCTTCCAGAGAAAATAAAATAGATTTACTGGCCCCTTTTAATAGTGACTTCTTTTATGGATATAGGCTGGCCTCAAACTCCTAACCCTCTCTTCTCTCAACCTCCCAGGCATGTACCATCAGGCTCAGGTACTAACAGGGGCTTAACCAATTGGACATTATTATCAAACAGTGTTCATCACAAAAGAACGAGAACTACCGATCTTATTGTTGAGATAGAACTTTCTGGCTACTTTAAAACAATTTAAAGGTCCCAAACTGTCTTTGCAAAGAATGGATCAATCTGCTGAGCTTTATTCTATGGCATTTATTCCAAATGGCACAGTGTAAAGTTCAAGAATTTAAAAGTTACCTAGATCAAGATCTGGTCCTTCATCCATGGGTCCTGCCAACCAGGAAAGATCATATAAAACATTATTAGTGCAAGTCTTGCGAGCTACAAACCTTACAAACACACACAGCTATCTACTACACCACCATTTGATGGGGACTCATTAATTCAAATGACCCGCACTGCTAAAAATCGAGCAGTGCCCCTTTAGCGTTTGTGAAGTTTGCTAGGGTTTCCTTTTCTCGTTTGTTTCTAAACCATTAACCAAATACACTCTCAATGCTTCATGTGCCAAATTAGTGTTAAATTTAAGTCAAAACCTTTCCTCCACATAAACCAAATTAAAGCTGTACTCTCCCCCATATTACAGAAGCAGTTGCTCAATACTTCAAGTTACCCTTTGTTTTGTAACCATAGGTTAACCTTATTACCCCTAAGACAATGCCGGCAGTACCCATTAGTCTCTTTTGTATAGATCATTTTTAAACCACTTATGAAACTAGTAAAAATTATAGTTTTCTAAAAAAAAACTGACTGTATTTTTTTAAACACTATCCATGGTAATACTCAAAAACTTACCACCAGGCTTATTGAAGCCACCTCGCTCTCCAGCGCTGCTGGGGGGATAAACGAAGAAATGAAGGCCTTTCCCTTTAAAAGCCAGTACCGCTCTGAGCCTTGGCGAGGCTCGTGGGGAAGAAGGGCACTGGCTAAACACATCTCCAAACAATGCATCTCTCTCATCTTGTCACTATGCCTTTCTTCAGGGCAGCTTGCTCAAATTTCCTTAATATACAACCTTGCGTGTCTGATTGTATACACCAGTGTGGTTGATTTCTTTCATGTCAGGGGCTGGTATTAATAGTGCAATACTTGGCAAATTAAGGAAGGAAAAAAACCCCCCTAGATCCCAAACATCCACCCCATCAGCTGAAACACCAGGGGAGCTTGGTGTAGAAATGAGAAGGCAAGGGGAGCTTGGTGTAGAAATGAGAAGGCAGAGACAATTGCTGTGATGAACCTTTCCATGTTCATAAAGGTGCACCCTCAACCTCTCCCAAGGGAGAGCAAAATGAGGCCCTAGGCTTCCCTAACAAGTCACAGAATAATAAAGCAGGAGACAATCACATTAAATGTCTACAACACACATCAGAGGACGCATCCAGCCAATCTTCAGCATAAAGCCATACAGTTCCGGGCCCTAATGGATTTAACAGTTACTGTGAAAGGAGAATTTACAATAAATATCAAGGCTCAGCGGACTGCGGGTGCAACTTTATAGACATACCAGTTAAGACAACTATGGCAATATACATACTATACAGAGGAGAGAGGGATATGAACTGTGGCTTTTTTGGAGGGAGGGCACTACTTTCTAGGATTAAATGAAGGCAGCTTCCCAGAGGGAAGACCTGAGTTTTCTTAACCAGTATTGCACCTTTAATACCTAAATATACATTTTCAAGCTGTTGCATGCAGCTTTGCTTCCTTTTTAAAAAGTACACACCATAAAATGTCTCTCTCTTTAAACACAAAGTTTACACTTTAATGTTACACAATTCTAGAGTATTATACCTCCTCTGGTTCATTACCAAACAACAAGTATGCAGTTACCAAAGTTACAGAAGGATTCCATTTATACAATGAATACATTTTGTTTAAAATATTCTATGTATATTTTTCCTCTCCATATGGACACCGTGTCTAGTCCCACTTTTCATTATGCTGCCGGCTGAGTACTGAGTACGGGTACTTTTTAAGTATTGAAGTGTATACAAGGCTCTCACTTTGTAACCTGTAGCATATAAATGCGACAAAGCATGTTAAAAAGTTTCCACGTTTAACAGCCAATGAAAATATCAAAATACTGAGGCAATGAAAAAGGGCATGTTAACAACATTGAGTGCCTTACCTGTAAGCAGACACTGAAAACCATCACCACACCACAATAAAAAAAAAAAAAAGGAAAAGGGAACTGCCCCGTGCCCTGTCCCCACAGGGTCCAGCAGACTGTTTCAGTCTGTTAAAACCCTATGGGGTAGGCCATGGTCTCTTCTATGGCTCCACGAGAGACTTCTCATCCACAAAGATGGGCCTCTAATAGCAGTCTAACAAAGTCAGTAGAATCATTACTTCTGGAGTATTAAGATGAATAAATTCAAATTGCTTTTGCAATTGAAAATTATTAAGAATTCTAGGTGATTTGAGACGTGATGATAGTAATTCAAGTGTCTATGTCTATTTTAAAACATCCATAAAGATGTGAAACCTTTATAATGGAATGATATTCTCCAAATCAGAAGACCAATTTTACTTTGTCAAAAATTATTCATAAGAATTTGCATGTTATGAAATAACTTTTTTCCAATAAAGATTTCACTGAAGATTTTATTAAAGTTATGCAGAATAATCAACATATTAACTTTCTTTCAATACTACAAAAATTTACTAGTAAATGAATAGGTCAACTTAATCTGTTTTGAAGTTTGTTTCTCTAAATAAGAATTGCTAGTTTTTCTTTAACAGTTACCCCAATCAAATTGATAATCACTATAACATTCTGCATAACTTTTTGACTAGTTTATATAGGGACAGAACACACACATAACTAAATCTGGATTATGTTAACCACCAATATCATACCTCACCTTCATCAAAGTATAGACACCAGAAAGGGAAGAGGGATGGAGGGAGGGAGGGTAGGGTAGGCAGAGGCAGCAGGGTCACAGTACTGATCTAAACAGTTTTCTAAACCAGATCGTGCCATCAATCACATGGTCAAACAAATTTAGACTTTTAAAATCTCCAATAGGGAGTGATCCTATATTTATACACACTACTCTGTAAGAAAGCTGTTATGACTGCTCTGTACTCCAGTTTAGGTATGTATCAGGGCACCTTAGGCCACAGTTTAAGGGTTATGGGGCCAGTCTTCACCATGTTCAACAGTTCTGGGTACAAACACTGGAAAACAGCTGCATTCTTTTTCTGCAGTACACACACCAGGTATTTCAAGACAACCGTTCAGGACATTAGTTAAAACCTAGAGTTGTTAGAAAGGTTGTGTGTGTTCCATCCCAAATCTATTACCCAAAGAGGTTCTCACCTCTGAAAACCATGAAGGGGACTGAAAGCTCTAGTTTCAAAGCCATTCTTTGTTCACCCCAACCCAACAAAGGTTACTGGCAGGGAAAAAAGCAAACTGCCACTTAAATGACATTTCCATGTTTTAGAAGATGGCTTGACCTCAACAGATTGTCCATGGAAATGTGGAATAAATTTCTTATGTCTTTCAGTCCCTTCTTTCCACTGAAAATCCTATGGATGAAACAAAATTAGGTAAAAGGAGAAAAGGTTTGCTCTTACCCCATTCCACCGCGTCCTCCTCCCCGCCCACCTCTGCTCATGCCTCCACGATCAAATCCCCCTCTTCCCCTGCCCCGGTTATCAGGGCCACTCATGCTCCGGTTCTCTCCTGGTCCGGAAAATCCTCCAGACTCCTGCCCATAAACACCCATGCTACTGGGGTGGTCCTGTCGGAATGAACCTGAGGAAAGAGTCACATCTGTAAGCCACAGAGCAGCATTTACAGTATTGCCTGACATCCTTTCTCTTGGAATCATGAAACTCTCAACTACACGCAACTACATATGTAACATGTTAACAGTACTTCTACAGAAGACTCTCCTAAACTACTGGTTCAACAAGGCTAACACATACTTCTAAAGGATTTTTCCTCTGGGAAAAATACATTTATAGGTTTCTGTGCTCAGATGTCTACAAGAGCAGCTTCTTTGCACTACCTCCCAGAAACAAAAGTAGAGCTAGGTTTCCTAGAGCTCAGACATGCTAAGAGTTGAGTTATACCAAGTAGCCTTAGCCATCCCAAAGAAAAAAAAAAAAAGCACACAAATTAAACTAAAAAAAATTTTTTTTCCTGGCCAATGTGGAGGACCATCCCTTTAATCCCATGAGGCAGAGGCAAGCGGATCTCTGTGAGTCCAAGGACAGCCTGATCTACAGAGTGAGCTCCAGGACAACCAAGAGCTCCATAGAGAAGCCCTGTCTTGAAAAACCAAAAACAAACAAAAAAGCACCCTCTTTTTGAGTCAGGGTCTTCTCACTTCCCTGTGCCACCATGCCTGGCTGATGAAATTCAATTTTAAAAGTGTAACAATTGAGGCACAAATTAAATAGTAAATGTAGATATTTTTTGGGCTTTTAGTTACTTCTCCAAATGTTAAGGATAAGCAGGGAGCGGGCTCAATCCCCAGCAGAAAACAAAAACCAGCCCTAACTCGGGAGGCAGAGGCAGGTGGATCTCTATGAGTTCAAGGACAGCCTGGTCTACACACAGAAACCCTGTCTCAGGAAAAACAAACAAAAAACCCCAGCTCTAACCCTACTCCTCTCCTGAAGTTTAAATTTTCCTCCAAACTACAGTATTTGTAAGGAAGGCTCACTCACTTCCTTTGCTTTATGGATTCACACAAAATCAAAGCACATGATTTTTACTTGGCTATCAAAAGCCACAGTGACCCTCTATAGCTACCTTCCCGCACACAGGTCTTAAAGAATGCCAGCCCTACTCAGTGCAGAGTGCCCACACTGACAACTAAATCCCTACTGGGCATTCAGACTATCACCTAGGATGTTAAGCACACACTTACATCCTGGACTGTAGAAGTAAACAGTGTCAAGCACAACCATTCATACTTTGTTTTCTCTCTTAGCAACTCACTCTGCTGCCCGTAGCTGCTGCTCTGTTGGCTATATTGACTTGGAGCCTGGCTGTAGGATCCAGTCTGAGGGGGGTAACTAGTGGGAGGCTGCTGCCCATAGCTGCTTTGTTGACCATAGCTACTCTGCTGTCCATAGCTGCTCGGCTGCCCATAGGTGTTCTGCTGAGAGTAACTGCTCTGATCGTAACTAGTCGGCTGCGAAGAGGAGTAGCTGAAAGAAAAAACAAAAGTCTTCAGGAAGGAGAAACAGCATGTTACTTCTGCCAAAACCCCATGCATGGGGCATTCATAGGTACTCTTAACAGTAAACTTTCTCTTTTCTTCCATTGAGATGGGTCTCACTACATGTACCCCGGGTTACACAGGACTCTTCTACCTTAGCCTCCTGAGTGCTGGATTACAGATGTGCACCATTGCCTGGCTAAGGCATTTTTTTTTTTTTTTTTTGAGACAAGGTTTCTCTGTATCTCCAGCCTGGACTCACTGTAGACCAGGCTAGCCTGGAATTCACAGAGATCCATCTGCCTCTGCCTCCCTGAGTGCTGGAATTAAAGACGTGTGCCACCACACCCAGCACAAAGGCAACATTGTTGCATTTCTTATCATAAAACTTTAAATGGAAGAAAATTAAAACAACCCATGTGCGGGGCTGGAGAGATGGCGCAGAGGTTAAGAGCACTGGCAGCTCTTCCAGAGGTCCTGAGTTCAATTCCCAGCAACCACATGGTGGCTCACAACCATCTAGGATGAGATCTGGTGCCCTCTTCTGGCCTGCAGGCATACATGCAGAGAGAATGCTGTATACATAATAAATAAATAAATCTAAAAAACAAAAAACAAAAAACAACCCATGTGCATACTCTGAGTTGCAGTTTAGAGCTCCTATTTAAAACAATGTTTACTTCCAACTATATTGAAGACAAATGTATGCCACACACACACAAAAAAAATTGCCAAAACGACATTTTCCTTCAGATTCAAGATTGCTTTGCTACAGTTTCAATCTTTCAAACATGTGTACTTGATCCTTAGAAATCTAGGGAATAAAGACAAGACTAGTAAGAAACCTTGGGATGCTGTATGAAAGGCGTTAGGTCTCTGTGGAACTATCCAGCAGGTAATCTATGCATCCACCTAGACTACTAAAAATAAACATTAAAAGATTCTAAATAGTTGGGTGTAATACTCTGCCCCCAGGATACAAACAGGCAGAGGCAGGCGGATCTCTGGTCTATCTCAGGTCAGCCTGGTCTATAGAGCAAGTTCCAGGATAGCCAGAGCCACACAGAGAAACCCTGCCTAGGAAAAAAAAAAAAACAAAACAAAAAACGCAACGAACCATAAAAATGTACAACTAAACTAAGTACTACTTGTCACAGCTCTCCACAGCTGTTAAAATTCAGTCTATGTATACCAATTCAACTTGTCTAGGGGCAACTGTTCAACACGGTAGCTGTGGGCCTGCTCTGCAAGGGAATAGTTGTAAACCTTGTCCACTTCTGTTCCTAGTTGTACACAAGTGTGAACCTATGAAATAGATACAAACAGGAACTATTTTAGCAAATTAAACAAACCTTTTAAGACATAGTTGTCAATTCATTTCAAACTTACCTCAAATGAAACACAGGCCAGAAAACTTAGTTTCCCTTATTTTAAAGGGACCAAACTTGGACACTGTAGTTACAATGGTTAAGATGGAATAAAGGACAAGGGAGCTTGAGAAGGAATAGTTCAGAGGTAGTGACCCTCTGTACCCTCTTCTCCAGCACTACATACAGTAGTAGGGAGAAAGCCTTGACCTGAACTTTAACGATGGTGACTGCATTTGAGAGGATGGTTTCTATGGTTCTGTGCAGACGGTTTCATATATTTCTGTTTCTCATACTTCTAAGTTGAGTACAAGACCAAAACTGAAGTCTTCTTTGGTCAGTGTTTAGAGAATAGTTATTAGCCAGGTCCCAGGCACTACTATGGGAACCCAAAGCTGAGGTCTGAATATAAACTATGTATGTGGTTAAGAGTTACTATAGGCAAGTCAGAAAACAACCCAATATTACCAAATGAAGCCAATGCTAGCTGACCAACAACATGAAAGAAACATCTGTTTTGTTATATTACTAATCACTGTCCACAAAAGAGACTGACCTGGTAGGAGGATAGGATGGAGGTGCGGTGACTGGCTGCATGGGGTAGCTCCCAGGTACCTGGGGATAACTGTAGTTACTCTGTCCATATCCTAGGCTGGGTTGGTTATAACCCCCCTGTGCTAGATTGAGGTTGACTAGTCTCAGCAGGCTTGTTACCATCCTGTGGTCTAAAAGGAGAAATAAAATAGTAAGACTTAGTTTCAACAACCCCCACTGTTCTGTGAGCAACATGAAATGTGAAGACCAAGCTTGAAGTTGAAACCTGGGATCAGTCCATCTATTTGCTGGAACAGAACACTAAGGGAGTTATAAATCTTTTTCATTTGTTCTGTATTAACAGCTACTAAGGGATTTCATCACGTATTTTGCCAATATGAATAAGTACTGGGTGAGGAAGGGAACACTTTTTTTTTTTAAAGTGAACTTCTGAAGACTAGAAATTTGACAGCAATCCAAATTAAAATTAGAGTAATTTGTAAGGTCATAGATTTATACATTTTGAGTATCTGTGGGTTCACTCATTTACTAGAAATAGACTCGAAAGGACATTTCCTAACTTGGCCTAATGTAAATTAACTTAACCTTGCCATACCACAGTCGCCACAAGACAGGGATGTGGATGCTCCCATTCCATGCTCAGAATAACTAGGAAAAACTCTCATTAAATGATAAACATCAATCCTGACTGCAACAGAAATAACTCAGGAATCCTCACTTCCTCATGGCCCCATCAGTTTATACCACGGCAGTGGCAGAGTTAAGCTAGGGCTAGTTCAGGCGAAGCCCCAATCAGCAGGTGGACCAAAGCAGATGCAGAGATAAAATGGTTATAAAGTTATAAACTCCCTCTCTCCAGTGAGAAAGAAGCAATCACTGGTGATCACAGACAGCTGGCCAGCTCAGAAAACTAAGATGGGGGTAGGGGTGATTCAAAATGATGACTTACCAAAATCCAACCGAAATATGAAACCCTTCAGCTATGGGTGAAGATATAGCACTGCATGAGAGCATCACACGGGACTTTGTACAGCTGATAAAACTCTCCAATACCTAAGTCAACTGCAGTGGGACCTTCTAGGAACCAGCCCATTAAATATAACCACTATACAGACTGTCTACTGGTTATCAACTACAAGTGGCTCTGATTACTCACTGTGCGTTTTAGAAGTTATTTTCACCAGTGTTTGCCAGAACTAATTTCTTACCTCTACAGCAGATAAAAAGTCTAGGTTACAAGTTGATTTCTTGTTTATTCCCTAAAAGGTCTTCATTCAAATCAGAATTCAGTGTTCCTTCAAGACTGTATGCAGAAGCCACCTAAGTGCACTGTCTAAAGTAAAGACCTGAAATCTTCTGTTACGTAATAATATATATCACTTACATACTAACCAGCCACGGAGCATGAACTAATATTTGTTAGACTCTTAATATTTACCACATAGCTGGATACCCAGTTAGAAATTCATTTGTCTATGATTTTTGGTTATCAAACCACTACATAATATAGAGGAAATCATGTCAACTGCTTCAATGGAGGCAGCAATTCTCGACCTTTCTAGATATGGAAATATCCTTTATTAACAATGAGGTCAACACTACCTCTTGACTCCAGCATAACCCTCCCAACATGTACCATCAATTACCATATATTTCCTAAAGGAGAGTGGTTAACAATGTACAGGGTCATTAAGCAAAGGATTATGTACTCAAAAGTATAATTCTACTGGTAGTTAAACAATGTGGGAAAAAAACTCAATTTTCTTGTTTTTAGAAAAGCAAAACAGTTTCCCCGTTACCCCAAAGTAGGTTCTGAAACCAGACAGCTGACAGACACTCATTTCTGGCCCTTGGATACCACCATTTCTTTATCAGAATACCAGTATGCTGTGCTTGAGCACCCTGGTTGCTGTCAAGCATGGAAGAACAGACAATATCTAGGTGTGTGAAGAGCCATCTAAATCATGGACAGTCTAAGTGTACAGAGTTACTCTTTCCTTCAAAACCAAAGCGGATACAGCAGAGGAATAGGCAACTGTGGCCTTACCTTGTAGGTGCGGTGGCTGCTGGCTGCTGGCCATAGGCTGGGTAGGCAGGCTGGGTGCCATATGCAGACTGAGCTGCGTAAGAGGCCTGGGTTGTGGTGACTGTAGCAGTGGTGGTATCATAAGCACCAGTGCCGTATCCTTGGACAGGCTGGCTGTATGCCTGGGGGGCAGTTGGAGTAGTATAACCTACAACAAAGGAGAACTAGATCAGACTCCAGGTCCTCTCTGCTAAAGTGATACCTGGGTATTTATTACCAATACAATTTATAAACTGCCCACTTTAAAGCATCACAAAATTGAATCCCTATTTTGTTCTTGCAGGAAAAGCAGCAACAAAGGAGTACTTGAATTATTTTTATTACACTGACTTGCTTTTCACTAAGTGAGTGCACATGGGAGCATATCATGGCACCTGTGTGCAAGCACAGGACAAGTTCTGGGATGGTTCTCTCCTCCCACTATATGGATTCTGATCACCAGTTTGGTGGCAAGAGCCTTATCTGCTGAGCCATCTCAGTGACCCCAAGTATTTGAAGTCTTAAGTAATGTTTCTGTTTTCAAAATACATCTATGAGAAAGGTGAACTGTGTTTTTTGTTGTTTTGTCAGGGGTCTCATGTAGCCTAGGCTGGCCTCCAACTCAAGTAACAGACGATAACCTTCAACTTCTGATCCCCCTTTCAAGTCTCCAGCCTTGGGAATACAGGCGCCATACCACACTGGGTTTATGTGGTGCTGGGGAACCCAAGGCTCCATGGATGGTAGGCAAGCACTCTCCAAACTAAGCTATTTCCCTACCTCTAGTGAGAATATTCTATAAAGAATACTGCCACAAAGAACAGGCTTCTTTCTGCCCCCATGTGAATGGACTGAACAAGAGACAGTGCTGGCTTTTGTTGATTATAAACTCAATTTTCTCAACTAATTAAAAAATACACAAGTAAATAAAGATACAAGTAACACCCCTCAAACAGGA
>CAJQZJ010031795.1:323387-356933 GCA_907164525.1 Lophiomys imhausi | reverse complement strand
TCACAAAAGCTAAAAAGACTTTCTTACTTGTGGGTGCATGCCTGTGATCCTAACATTCTGGAATCAAATTCCAAACCATCCTGGGCTACACAGGAAAACCTTGCTAAAAAAAAACAAACCAAAACCCAAAAAACAGCAACCAGTTGGGCAGTGGTGACATATGCCTTTAATCTCAGCACTAAGAGGCAGGTGGATCTCTGTGAGTTCAAGGCCAGCCTAGTCTATAGAGTGAGTTTCTAGGACAGCTAGGGCTACACAGAGAAATCCTGTTTTAAAAACCAAAACCAAGCCGGGCGTGGTGGCAGTGCACACCTTTAATCCCAGAACTTGGGAGGCAGAGGCAGGTGGATCTCTTGAGACCAGGCCAGCCTGGTCTCCAAAGTCAGTCCAAGACAGCTATGATTTGTTACAGAGAAACCTTACCTCGAAATTAAAAACAAACCAGAAACAACAAAACATTAAAAAAATTAAAACATATTATCTTCAACTAAGACTACTTAATTTAATTTATATTGAATTTCAGCCAAACTTGACTATCACCAAAAAATGTGAGAGAGAGCTCGTGCAAGTGAGCCAATACCATTAAACTGCCCAGGTTTGGTTGTAATCCCTTGTTTTCCACCTCAATTGCCAGATTTCTGGGATTACAGACACCTACCACCACAACCAGCTTCAACTTCTTTTTGTTTCTTTGATGCAGGGTTTCACTAAAGTAGCTCATGCTAGCTTGAACTCACACAGACCAGCCTGCCTCTGCCTCCTAACTACTAGCATTAAAGGCCTGTGCTCAACTTAAAGCACCTGGCTCAGCTTCTCTTTGTCTAAAGTCTCACTTTTTGTAACAGACAATCCTTTCTTCTCATATATTCAAAGGAAATTCTAAAATTATATATAGACAGTAGTTTTCCACCTAAACTGGTGAAAACCAATAATAATATATTTCACAAAAGAGCCTTAAAACAATTTTGAGTCGGCATGTTGTTCATCTGAAATGTGCTAGGTTTAGAACCCAGAGCTTCACATACATGCTATGAAAGCACCCTATCACTGAACTACACCCCAGGCCCCATGTATCTAAAAATTCTTTGCTAAGTTCTAAAGTTATCCATACACTCAAACTACAATGGAAGTCCACCTATCCAATTACTCTTTATAAGATTTCTCCCTACTTACAAGATTCACAAAGTTAAACAAAACTGATCAAGACAGTAACTTATATCCCTAAACTGCAGTAAGAGAGCCCAATGTAGCAATATTATAGTAATAGATACTGGGTTAATAAGTAGTCTTTTAATTAATCTGTAGCACCCACATAAGCAGCCAAGTAAAATGAACAAAAACAAGAGAACAGGCTGGAGAGATGGATCTGTGGTTAAGAGCAATGACTGTTCTTCCAAAGGGCCCAGGCTCAAATCCCAGCACCCAGATGACAGTTCAGAGCTGTCCTTAACTGGTGGGTGTGATGATGCATGCTTTTAATCCAAGAATTTGGGAGGCAGAGGCAGGTGGATCTCTGTGAATTCAAGGGCCAGCCTGGTCTGCAAAGTGAGTCCAGGACAACTAGGGATACACAGAAAAAAAAAAAAAAAAAAATCAACAGCACAGTGACAAGAGACTAACAGTACATTTAGGTGATTTCTTCAAATATAAGGTGGTAAAAAACACTGTACAAAATTTTGTTTACAGTAAACAGTAAAAACCACAGCTTAAGAAATGTCTGAATCACTGAGAATGGTAGCACATGCCTTTTATCCCAGCACCAGGGAGTCAGAAGCAGGTGGATCTCAGTTGAGTTCGAGGCCGGCCTGGTCTACAAAGTGAATCTAGGACAGCCAAGGCTCTATTACACAGAGAAACCCTGTCTCCAATGGGGGGGGGGGGGGAATTGTTTGAATCATGAATGTGAGATGAAGATATATAGTACCTTTCTTGTGGAGCTTTGTTTAGAATCTTAGAAGAGAACAGTGTATTTCTATGCATTCCCTCTGACAATTATCCACTGACTTTTTTTATGTGTAAAGAAAAATGTGCCGCCTTTAATCCCAGCACTTGGGAGGCAGAGGCAGGTGGATCTTTGCGAGTTCGAGGCCAGCCTGGTCTACAAAGCGAGTCCAGGACAGCCAGAGCTGTTAAACAGAGAAACCCTGTCTCGAAAAAAAAAAAGAAAAATGTGCCTAATCCTTCTTCCTACCCATTGGCTCCTACTTAAGCCATAAGGATTCATTATGATTCCTATAGCCTAAAAGCAGTGGCAGGAGTGAGGACTGAGAGGTACTTTAGAATCACGTAGTGGGCACAGACTCCTTATTCCCATGCAACATTGTCTCTGACTCACTAAAGCCATTGTGTTTTTGTCTACAGTGTTCTATACTTTCTGGGCTCACACTCAGGACTGGACTTTCTTTCTCATCATTTCTGGGTGGGTGACCTGGAACTCAGAGATGATCTGCCTCCGGAGTGCTGGGATTAAAGACGTGTAAGCCTGGACCTTCTACTGTGCTTAAAAATCACTTTCTTATGACTGTGTTAAATGGCTTAGGGATAGCCAAGGCTGGATCGAAGTCATTACATTCTCAAATCTACAGCTTTAGTTTTGGCTCTCCCCACACCTGCACTAGGTTAGAAAAAACTTCCATCCCTACAGAGTAGTTAAGATAGGTTAGCAAGTTCTTCCCATGAATAAGTGCCAAGTATTTTTCCTATAATATAACAATGTAATTCAGAGAAGCTCAGACAGATGGAGATAAAGTCTTTACATCTCTAACACTTTCTGATATCACACAGCACTCCACAGGAAAACATTACCACATTTTTTACATATTCCATATAATGTATTTTTAGATCAGCTTTTCTTTTTAGTGTCCTGGAATGCTACTTATGTTTACAATACACCATGGATTAAAAAATTCATAACACTTAAAACAAAAAATGGATTAAAACAATTCATAACACTTGAACAGAAAACAAAATGTGCCTGTGCTAGCCAACAGACGAACACATACATGCAGGGTGGCAGTCTGTCCCATTAAATAAATCTAATCATGCAACCTAGCTTTCAGGGAGCAGGGAAAATCAGTTGGAGTTTCCTTTGGGAAGGCATGTAACTATTATTAAGGCTCGACAAAAGTAAAGTTCAGTAGTAAAAACTTCCCCAAATTATAAGGACACAGATCCGCAGATGGCACCTGAAGCAGTTTTTTTCATTAGCACCTTTGTGTATGATGTTACAAAATCTGGGGTTTAAACAAATGAAAACACCTAAAGGGTTAACATTACACGGTTAGACAAGATGGAAAGCATTTCCCATGCAAGAATGAGCAGGATAGTCAAACCTGTACTGGTCCCTTCTACTGTGGAAAGCACAAAACAAAAAGTAGAGGGTACACTATCAGATGAAGCAAACAGATGTGAAAGCCATTTTGATTTTTAAGCAGCTCAGTTTAAGAAGGCTCATTCTTAGCACAATCTTTTATTATTAGTTCCATTTTGTTGTGTATTACACAGTGTAAAAAAGTTTAGTTTCTTCCTCTTTTGGAACTTATTCCACCCACACTCTATTGGAGAATTAAGAGCAAGGAAAAAATACGTCCTAGAGTTAAATATCCCCAGATGCAAACATACAGACCAGACTATACACCTAAGAGTATGAATAACAGGCCCTTCAGCAAATCCCCCTGACACTATCACCTAGTCTCTTAAAGGCTGGCCTTACCGGTGGGAGGCTGTCCATAGGAAGTAGCATATGCAGTCTGCCCGTAGGTGGCAGTGGTCTGAGCCTGGGTGTAACTGACATCAGTAGGCTGTCCATAGGTTCCATAGCTTTGTTGCCCATATGCCTGCTCCAAAGAAATGCATGCAGTATTTTATCAAAATAATGAACTGACTTATTAGTTCATAAACTAGAGAAGCAAAGTAGAAAATACTGCTTTGTGGTATAGAAAAAAAATTACAAAAACAAAGACATAAAAGCAAGACAAATTACCTTAAATTATGAATGTTTATAAAAGTTTATTCATGTTTTGCTAAACCTAAAAATAAAGGTTCTAAAATTATTATGCAAAATCTCAGTTAATGACAGATTAACAAAATGCCCTCAGGAACAGTCTAGGTACAGGCATGTAAGTGACAGCACTCAATACCAAGAAGATAATGAAGATTCAGCCAGTATCTGCCAGATTCCAGAACCAGATTTTCAGCATGACACAAAAATAAAACCTACTAACTCTACTTCAACAAACCAGAATAGCTTGTGTTTGCTTACAATTGTTAGCATATCAAGGTTATGAGTTTTTTTGTTTTATTTTTCAAGACAGGGTTTCTCTGTTTATCCCTGGTTGTCCTGGACTTACTTTGTAGACCAGGCTGGCCTCAAACTCAGAGATCCGCCTGCCTCTACCTCCCCAGTGCTGGGACTAAAGGCATGCGCCACCACGCCCGGTCACTGTGGTTTTTTTTTTTTTTTTAAAAAGTTGGACATCAAGCCGGGTGGTGGTGGCGCACACCTTTAATCCCAGCACTTGGGAGGCAGAGGCAGGTAGATCTCTGTGAGTTCGAGGCCAGCCTGGTCTACAAAGTGAGTGCAGGACAGCTAGAGCTGTTAATACAGAGAAACCCTGTCTCGAAAAACAAAAACAAAAAAAAAAATTTAAAAAAAAGTTGGACATCAATATACTTAAAACCAGATAAGGATGAGCAGTTCTTTCAGATATTAACATGTTCATATTGTAGATTTACTTGAAAGACCAATTAAAAACGATACCTGCCAGACACCTGCCTGTCCTAGAATATGTTTCCATGGCAGTTAATATCTACTTTTTTTAAAAAAAGGTTTTTCGAGACAGGGTTAACTGTCTCCAGGTTTTTAAGTATTTAATTACTTAATCTGACTGGTGGAGGGGTGCATATATATATATATACCATGCTGTATGTATACAGACCAGAGGACAATTTTTAGGAGTTGGTTCTCTCCCTCATCTACATGTGGGAATCAAATTTAAGTTGTCAGGCTGGGTGGTAAGCACTTTTTTTTCAAGGAGCCATTTCTCTAGCCAATGGCCTAGGTTTTTAAATATAGGCTTACATAGTGGCAAGAGCTGAGAAACAGTAATTTTCGAAGCTGACTGGTTACACTAGTTAATGTGCAACGACTAGCAAGCTATGTAATAGCTATGCAGTACAATTTTTTCATGTGTAAAAGGTCCTAATATGGGCTGGAGAGATGGTTCAGTGGTTAAGAGCACTGTCTGCTCTTGCAGAGGTCCTGAGTTCGATTCCCAGCACCCACATGGTGGTTCACAGCCATCTGTACTGATGCCAGGTGTATGAAGATAAAAGTGCTCACATATATAAAATAAATAAAGAAATCTTTTTAAAAAAAGGGTCCTAATATGATCTTCCTTTGAAGAATTGCAATGATGATTAAATTAAGCATAATAAAATATGTAGAAAGACCAACACTGCAATGAGATACTTGTTAGCCTAGGGAGTTAAATTTTAATGCAACTGAAACATCTTTATTGAAGATATAACTACACATCCTTGTCTTTGGGATTACCTGGGTGGTCTGTGCATATCCTTGAGTTGGCTGGGCGGTATAAGCACTGTAGCTGCAAAAAGAATTAAACACAAGAATTGAATACTGAACACTCAGACTATATTATCATGACCTTTACAATTACAAAAGGTCTCATATTCTAAAACATTAATGGAAGACAAAGTATTGCTGCAGAGGGCTGACTTACCCCTGCTGGGCTGCAGCTTGGCTGTAGGTACTGTAATCTAGAAGAAACAAGAAAAAAAGGATTAGCCCAGGCAACCAAAGAGTTAAGAGACAGATGGTACTCAGGCAGTAGTTGACAACTCCTTAGAGCAGACCTACAGGCAGGTACATCTCTCAATACCAAACAAGTTAAGCCAGTTAAATACACACAAAGTCTCAACATGGTGCTACTAATGAGGTCAGCATCAGCTGAGCTGGCAGGGATACCTTGCATATTCTGCATATTCCCACAACCATAAACACATCTCAGCCACTAACCATCAATTCAAAGACATGATTATCATTAAGACCACAAAATAGCATCAACCTTACTGTCATATAAAAAGAGCCATGGGAAATATTAGAATTTTTTCCCCCTTCTTTCTGCTTTTTGAGACAGGTTTTTCTGTGTAGTCCTGGCTATTCTGGACTCATTCTGTAGACCTTGGCCTTGAACTCAGGAATCCACCAGTCTCTGCTGCCTGGAACCCATTCTGTAGACCATGTCCTCAAACTCAGGGATCCAATCTCTGCTGCCCACTCCCCACCAAAGGACTAAAGGTGTGCCATGCCTGGCATTTTTGTTGTTTTGAGACAGGGTCTCTCTACATAGCCTCCAACTCAGAGATCTACCCCCCCTCTGCCTCCCCAGTGCTGGGATTACAGGAGTGACGTACTATGTCCAGTTTCTATTAGTCTTTATCACTTAGTAAGACCAACCACAATTCCCTAGAATAACAGTGAAATAGCATGACAGAAAACAGGATGGCAGTCATTAAATCCAAAAAGGGCCTGCTGTCAACAGCTGTATCGTCATAGCATCACAAAAAGCTAGAAACACCAGTGAAGTCAAGGAGTACATGTTTATTCCCATGACTATAACCTGGCATGTGTGGATGCCCTAGGTTCCAACTCCAATAGTATGTACATACAATAGAAGCCAGGTTAATAGAATTCCAAAAAGACAAAGAAGAAAAAGCACTTAATAGGCCTAGGTTCACTATTGCCATTTCTTAAAACCTAAAATGATTTCAGCTTAAATAAACAAAAAGTCATAAATTTCCTTCTCTGTAATTAGGTCCACCCATCATTCTCTTTCTCATATGAAATTTATACTCTATCAAAAGGAACTAGCCTGGCGAGGTGGCACATGCCTTTCATCCCAGCACTCGGGAAGCAGAGGCAGGTGGATTTCTCTGAGTTTGAAGTCAGCCTGGACTATATAGTGAGTTCCTGGACAGATGGCTATAAACAATCCTGTCTCAAAAAACAAACAAAAAAGGGACTAAATCCAGACCATGGAGATGTCGAGTAATGAAAATAAATGCATAAGTTTCAAAGCAACCCTGAATTAGTTATATAAGCTTTGGGCATTTTTTTTTAAAGGTAGAGTAATTAAAAAATAAACAATAATTCTGGGCCTGGAGAGATGCCTCAAGCAGTTAAGAGCACTAACTGTTCTTCCAGAGGACCCTTGTTCAATTCCCAGCACCCACATGGCAGCTCACAACTGTCTGTAATGCTAGGACCAATGACTCTGACAACCCCCACACCAATGCACATAAAATAAAAATTTTAAAAATAATTCTACCTAATTATTTCCTCTCTACAAGAACATGTATCTTGGGCTGGAGAGATGGTTCAGTGGTTAAGAGCACTGGCTGCTCTTCCTATGGACCAAGGTTCAAACCCCAGCACCCATGTGGTAGTTCACAACTGTCTGTAATTGTTGGGCGTGGTAGCACACACCTTTAATCCTAGCACTCGGGAGGCTCAGGCAAGTGGATCTCTGTGAGTTCAAGGCCAGCCTGGTCTACAAAATGAATCCAGGACAGCAAAGGATACACAGAGAAACTGGAAAAACAAAAACAAAACAAAGACCGTGTATTTTATTTGGAGTTAAAAGACAGTACTGCCATTAAGACAGAACAAAAGGGTCCTTCCTTTCTTTTCCAACCAGAAAGTATCCCTCAACTAAAAGCAACAGTTGACATCTTTCTTCAGGGAGGGCTTCCCAATCTCCTGGCCTGGTCAACAGTACTTTCCTGAACTCATCTCTCTCTTTGGTTTTTCTGTATAGCCCTGGCTGTCCTGAAACTCTCTGAAGACCAGGCTGGCCTCAAACATAACAGAAATCTGCCTGCCTCTGCCTCCTGAATGCTGGGAGTAAAGGCCGCAACACCACCTGGCCTGAACTCACCTCTGAAAGTTGACTCTATCTTTCCGTACCTCATGTAACTGCCTTCCTTCCTCTACATCCTTAAATTCAGGGCCCAGATTATCTACTATCAATAAACAGTCCAAGATAACTACAATGAAAAAAATTCAACAAAATCCTGAAGAATTTTCAATAATGCTACATTTTGGGGGGGGTTTCTAAGACAGAGTCTGACTACTTAGTTGGCTAACCTTAACTAGTTATATAGACCAGGCTAGCCTCAAACTTGCTACAGAGCCCATACAGTCTTCTCTACAACCTAAACACTGAGATTACAGGTGTGTGCCATGCCTACTTGTTACTTTTTTTTCCCTTTGGTTTTTTTTTTTTTTTTTGGTTTTTTGAGACAGGGTTTCTCTGAATATCTCTGGCTGTCCTGGACTCGCTTTGTAGACCAGGCTGGCCTCGAACTCACAAAGATCCGCCTGCCTCTGCCTCCCAAGTGCTGGGATTAAAGGCGTGCGCCACCACCGCCCGGCTTCCCTTTGGTTTTTCAAGACAGGGTTTCAGTGTAGCCCTGGTGGTCCTGGACTAACTTTGTAGATCAAGTTGGCCTTGGACTTGCAGAGATCTGCCTGCCTCTGCCTCCCAGATTAAACCTCTGCACCACCATGACCACCATCATCTTTTGTGTGCTTTTTTTTTTTTTTGAGACAGGGTCTCACTATGTAGCTCTGGATGGCCTCAAACCATCTGCCTCCCAAATTTCTAGGATTAAACTGTGACTGGCTACTTGTAATATTCTTAATGTACAAACCAAAAATTGTACATCATTTCCTTCCATGTAGCATTTGTAAACATTACCAAAGAGGCTAACTACTCCAGATATTACAACCTACATTTTATTGAGGTTTCTGTGTGAAAACTGACTTTTGAATCGCTGGCATTAAGTTCTATGTTTACAAAGACACACAGGAGCAGTTGCGTAAAACTGGCAACGCTGATACAGAACAGCTAACCACCTCAGGTCAGTGTGAAACAGCAGGATTTGGTGGGCCAAGGAAAGCACCCCCCAACTCATGCTTATCTACCTAATACAGCACATAAGCCTCCTAGTGTCTCAAACACCACACTGAAACTACAGTCAAATAGTTCAATTGAAAAACAATTTTTAAATGGCCAAATATACAGCTAAAGACTTCATACACACAAAAAGCAGGCTAATGGGCTAGGGTGGTGATGTTTTACTTCTTTCTTGTCCTGACAGTAGCTATTTGGGTACTATAATTCTGCTTTACTGGACATCATTTGTAGGTGCTGTTCTACAAGATATAGATGAGAAGGAAACCATTATTCCCTAAGGCAATGGCTTACTTCAGGGCAGTCACTGGCCAAGCTGAAGAGAGTTGGAGGTTTAGGCTACATAATACACTAAAGCCAGCAAGGGTAACTTTGTTGGGACCAAAAGGCTTTGCGAAGTACTGAGGGCTCAAGAAAACTTTTGCTTTTTGTCTTGAGACAGAGTTTCTCTGTGTAGCCCTTGGCTGTCCTTGAACCCAGAGATCTGCCTGCCTCCCCAATGCTGGGATTAAAGGTGTGCGCCACCACTGCTCGGTGTCAAGAAAACTATAGTCCTAAATAAGGTTCCCTCAGCAGGGCCAGGGCTGTGGGTATAACAGAATAGTTTTTTACTCGAATTTGATTCATGGTGGGTGGTTATTAGCAAATAAGGTTTGAACAAAGCTGACTATAAAGTGCAATGATCTATCAAGCAACAAACTGCAACAGCCTTCTTGGGCTTTAGGGGCTAAGAGAAGGGTAGAAGGACCACCCAAGAAACCACTTTCCATCAGTATCTCTATCTCAGTCTCCTCTTAGGGCCGTTCCTGGTGTCCTGGTATCAAAAGCCAGCAAGCATTACCTGACTACTGACTATATCGCTGGCAACTTTCCTTAGCACAAACGAAGGACCCAGAGCTTTTCCTGTCCCCCCTCCCCTTCAAGCTACACATCAGACCCCGGATTCCTTAAAAGCAAAAAGAAAAAAAAAAATCGACACCGTGCCAGTTAACTGATGAAGGCTAGGCTACACTCATTCGCTCGTTAAGGATCACAACATCCATCACATTCTAGAGTTCCGACCGTGGACTTTCAAAGAGGCTAGAAATGGCTTTCTGGGAAGATTCTGATCTCCGTGTCCAGACGGACCTCGTTACACAACCGATCCCCCGCGCCATCTGCGGAGAAAAGGACCCTGGGAAGCCACTTCTTTTTGGATAGGGGAGGAGGTGGAGTTAACACACGATAAAAACTGAAGCCTCCGAGTTGGGGGGACCCACTAGG
Organism: Lophiomys imhausi; assembly: GCA_907164525.1. Classification (NCBI taxonomy): domain Eukaryota; kingdom Metazoa; phylum Chordata; class Mammalia; order Rodentia; family Muridae; genus Lophiomys; species Lophiomys imhausi. Next base: position 346,674 of record CAJQZJ010031795.1, on the reverse strand, counting down.
TCTAAACGCCGCGCGGGCCCACGCTGGGCTTGAGGCCGGGAGCCCTAGCGCCGAGCCAGGCCTGGAGGCTAATGGGGCTCCCACCCGTAAGCCGGCGCCCCTCAGCTCCCCACACTCGCGCCGCCTTTTTGTCTTACTTGCTTCTCATCCGAGTTTCCAGAAAGCAGACACCTGCCCTTGGACTAGCAAGGACAGGAGAGGGTACAGGGGCAACCGGCCGCGGCTCCTGGAGCCGCCGTCCCACTCCCCGCCTCACGCGCCTTCGGGGTGACGGGCTCCAGGCCCAGCCGCGATCCCCTCAGGGCCACAGAGGCCGCACACGCCCCGCCCACGTGGCCGGAGGCTCGGAGCACCGACAACCGCCACACAAAGGGGGCCGAAGGCCGGGCCCCGCACGCCCCAACCACCGCGAGGCCCCGGCGCGCGACGCGGGCGCCGGAAGGTTCCAGAACCAGCCCGCCTGGTGGGGGGAGGGGAAGGGAACGCGGACCCCCCTCCCTCCCCGAGCTCGCCGGGCCGCGGCGGGAACTCCTACCCCTTTCGGCAGTTCCACTCAGTCATCCCTGCCACCCCGAGAGACGAACGCCCCCCGGTTTGGGTGTCCCAGCCGTCGCCGGCGCGACCGCGATCCCACTCCACTTACCCGTGGACGCCATTTTCTCTCCTTCCTCCTCGTTCTCTCAACGTCCGTCTCCCTCTCGCGGTTACCCCCCCGCCTCGCTAGGCGCCGCACCGCGCAGGCGCGAAACCCGGAACCTCGGACGCTACCATAGGGCCAGGCCACGGGGGGGAGGCGTGGGCCAGCGGGAGTGAGCCGCGGCTGCCTAGCCCTTGGCGCCCGAAGCCGTTGACCCAGTCCTCTCCGCGGAGCCGGCCGGGACGCGCGGGTTAGGAAGGCACCTCGGGGGCCCGCGCGCCAGCGTGCGAGTGTCGCCGCCTTGCCGGAGGGGTCCTCGGCGCCAGGCGCGACGGCTCGGAATGGTTACGCCCGCTGGCCCTAGGGGCCGTCTCGCAAGAGCGTGGCCTGGAGGGAGACGGAGGCTGGCGGGAGGGTTGTGGGGGAGGGATCCCCGGCCTGGAACAACTGCTGACTAATCGGCGGGCGGCCTCACGCGCCCGCGTTGCGCGCAGCGCGTTGGGGGCACCTCGGTCTCGGCCTGGAGCTGGCGGCCGGACTCCCAGGCGGGGCCCCCCGACCGGGTTTTCCAGGGACGGGGCGGGGCGGGGGGCAACGTGCTCCTCGGAACCTCGGACGCGTGGTCCGAGCGGGCGGGGAGGGGACCGAGGTCGGTTGGCTTGGAAGGGAGGCCGGGGGATGCCGCGCCCTGCCATAACGGTCGGAGTGGAGAAGCCCCGGGATCCTCCTCCAACCGATCCCCTTGTTTTAACAGAAGAGAAAACTCAGGCCCAAGAAACTGAGCACTTTCCCCAAAGTTCCCAAAGCTGAATCCGACCCGGCCCCCGGGACGCCCCGCTCTGTGCGCCACCCGGAAGCATCTTCCCTGCCCTTGACTTCCCATTCCATCCTCCCGGCTTCCCTGCAAGGTAGGCAGGGCGTGATGGTGCATAGCTCAGAGAGGTCCCTGAGGAGGGTTCCAAAGGGATTCCTGAGGCGGATTGTGGGCGAGTGATTTTTGTGTTTTTTTTTTTTTTTCAAGAGTTACTAACACCGTGGACAGACAGACACAGACAGTGGTAGCATGGCGGGCGAGGACCCTGGAGGAAATCGGGGGCCCACGTGGGAGAAGTAGGCGGGTCACACCTCTCTGAGGATGGATGGGAGTGGTTTCGGCGCTGGCGGGAAGCCGGGTGGGAAGCTGGGTGTGTGGCCGGCCACCAATAACTCCATTTGATGTAAACTCACTTCCTCCGGTGAGAGTCCCAGGCACCTGGAGTGTGTTAGCTAGCGACCCACCGTGTCTCTCAATAGGGTGCCCGTCGGAATCCGCAAGGGGAGAGAGGCTTCTGCGGGTGTTGAGTTCTAGGAGCAGCCGCTGGATTCATGATTTGAGTCTTACAAGCTCCGTTTTATTCTCTGAAGATATGGTTGGAGATAGAGGCCCAGTGTTACTGCCTGCCTAGGATGTGCGAGGCCCTGGTTTCCACTCCCATCGCCAAGAAAGAGAAGAGACTGGTCCAGGGGCCTCGAGGCCCAGTTCTGTATGTCCATGAACCTGTCCCTTAGCACCCAGGGATGGAATGATTGTGAGAAGGTGCAAGAGGAAGCTTCAATTTAGGTGACCCTGCCTCCAGGTAAAGGTGAAATCTGCCTGCTTTTCTGAACTTCAACTCAGTACCACAAGCAGGACCTGGGGCCATGATAATATTGTTCATTGTCTTTCAATGAACGCATATAAAACCTTGAATACATGCAAGAAATAGTATCCTGGGAATGAGAGGGAGCCTCCTCCTCCCTTTATTTCAAACCACTTGAGGCGGGGAGGCCAAACTTTGCTCAAATAGGATACAATTCACGATGTGGAAAGGGGACATCAGAGCTGGGCCTATCGAGGGGACAGGGGAAAGAACATTGCCAGCAGAGGGGACTGTCACATTTTCCTACAGGAAAATGGCATATGCAAAGCCTTGGACAGAAGCTAACTAGGATCTGCTTTCTGCCCTGAATCAGCTCAGTAAGAGACTTGAGAGGACTGCTAGGGAATGAATGACAGGGTCTGGAGGAAAGGCTGGGTGTGAGGGAAGTACAGGGGAGAAAATCTTTGCTGTATGGCTGGGAGCAACCACATTTGGAGGCCAGAACCTGGACCAGCTGGGTCTTTTCTTGTAAACTATCTGTGCCTCCCTTAAGTAATGAGGTGGTGCTTTGGGCTTACTGAGAAAGAGCTGGGGGCCAAGCCAGGTGCAGTGCTGCAGACTTGTGGCCCAACACTTGAAGCTTAGGGAGAGACAGGAGAGTCTCACATCCCAGGCCACTTTGGGTTATGTGCTGAGAATTTGTTTAAAACAAATAAGACTTAAAAAAAAAAAACAAAAGTTGCCGGGCATGGTGGTGCACACCTTTAATCCCAGCACTCAGGAGGCAGAGGCAGGCAGATCTCTGAGTTCAAGGCCAGCCTGGTCTACAAATCAAGTTCCAGGATAGCCAGGGCTATACAAAGAAACCTTGTCTTACAAAAAAATAAAATAAAATAAAATAACAAAAACCAAAAATTGTGGGCCTCCAGTCCATTCCTTTTTCTCCCTGGTCTGTAAGGAAAATGTATCTTAATCAGCATGTCACAGGTTAGTGCCCAAGAACACAGCAGAAAGCTGGAGCAGACACTGGAACATCCTTCTGCAAAATGAGGCTAGGGCCAGGGTAAGGGGGAAGTAGTGCCACAATTCTGAATCACTGGGTAAAGTTTCAAATGTGGGACTCCTGTAGCCCCACTTTCAACCCCACACTGCTTGTCCCATTAGTGGGCCTCAGCCCCTTGTTCAAGGCACCTGAGGGCATCAGAATGCCCTAAGGCTGGGAACACTAGAAAGGAGGGAAGAAGTGGAAGGCTGAAGCTGACCTTGACTTTGCCATTCCCAGGAGGATTTGTGGCAGTGATGAGCCCCAGTTCAACTTTTCTGGCCCTGTATCTTCCATTTAGACTTCAAGGCCCACCAGACTCTGTTTTGTTTTTTGAAACTAGGTCTCATGTCACCCTGGCTGGTTTTTTGTAACTCAGTGTATAGCCAGGAACTCCTTAAGTTTTCTTATATTCTTTTTCCAGCACTGGGAAGCAAATCCAGGTGCCTATGTATGCTAGGTGAGCGATCTGCGTCTGTAATGACCTTGTATCCCTGACTCTCTTGTCTCTGCCTCCTGAGTGCCAAGATTACAGGTGCACTACCACATGGACCCCACCAGGACTTTATGCATGGCCCCTGCCTATCCCAGACACATGGGCAGGTAGGATAGGAAGGTGGCTAATACGCACACAGGTTGGAGCTTAAGCCCATTACAGCCAAGCTGTCAGACCTGCCTCTGCAGATTCAGTTTCTGGCTCTGTAAAATGGGGTTCTTGGTAAAGTAATTGAGAGGAAGTCAGAAGCAGCAAAAATAATCTTACTATTTTTGTTTATCCCCAGCATACAGCCTCAGGACCGCCTTTGACCACCATCGACCAAACTATGCATGCCTGGGATCCCCCTGGCTCAATGTCCCGGGCACTGCCCCTTGCTTCCTCAGTCCTGATGCTGCTGCTGAGCTGCCTGTGGTTACTGGGGGCTGGCCCCAGCCTCACATTGGCTCCAGAGCTGCTAATGGACCCCTGGCAGGGTGAGGACCAACTGCACGAACCTTAAAGGAAGCTAGAGATTAACTCAAGGGCTGAGACCAGTTAGTGGCATTAGTGGGCACATTGTGGTGGTCATACAAGAGTATGGGAGGCTGGCCTACCAGGTGGCCCTAATAAAGGATTACCCATCCCTCTTCTTGTTCCCAGTGCACCGGCTGCTGACCCATGCTCTGGGCCACACTGCACTGCCAGGTCTGCTCCTGAGTCTGCTGCTCCTGCCCATTCTGGGCTGGTGGCAGGAGTGCCATCTGGGCACTCTGCGCTTTCTGCACAACTCCACCCTGCTTGCCCTGGCTACTGGGCTGCTGGCTGTGCTGCTGGCAGGTGTCGGGGTGTCCAGTGCAGCTGGAGGCTGTGGATATATGCCTGTCCATCTAGCCATGCTGGCAGGACAGAATTACTACCCTGGATGGCCTCAGGGGACACTGCCACCATGGCTGCTACCATGGCTGCTGCTGGCCCTGACCCTGCTGCTCAGCTCTGAGCCACCCTTCCTGCAGCTCCTTTGTGGCCTTCTTGCTGGCCTAGCCTGTATCCTTTGCCTGAGCCCAGTGACCACATGGACCTGTGGCTGGGCCTCTGGGTTGACTTAGAATGAAATGGCACAAGGAGGTCATGCCAGGCAATGCCAAGTGACAAAACACCTGCTCCTGACCCTCATTCCTTCAAAGGACCCCATGGGATGCTTGGGAGAGCTGAAGGGACCCTAGAAGTCACTAACATGGATCCTGTGTGAAGGTGGCATCAAACCTAAGATGAGCAGGCTAGGCATTGGGCTTAGCTAAGAAGGCTCAGGGTGGGAGTAAGCCTGGGGCTCTCTGAACACAGGGCCAACTTAGGGCCCATGGTATAGGTATCTTAAATATAGGCTTTGCTCTCAAGATATGGGGGAAATAGCCACCAAAGAGAACAAGCTGACCCATACAGCCTTCTGGCAGTCACGGGGAACTGTTTCAGAATGCAGACACCAGCTCCTCAAGTCTGGCTGACAGGAGGAGGATCTGTCTTCAGGAACACGGGATCTGGGAACAGGGTTATGAGGGGCTGGGAAAGTAAGAAAGCAGGGCTTGGGGAAGGCACATAGTGTTCTTCCCCTCTGGATAAACAGTCTCAGGTAGACACTTCCCTTGTGTCTTCAGCCTCAGCTGCAGCTGGGTCCTGAGGGGTGCAGCAAGGGGAGATACATGGGAACACCCGGCATTTTCCCTTCGTCAGTTCATTCTGTATTTCCTTGACCAGCCGCCCTGCCCTGGGCAGGCAGATGCTGCTGGGGCCTTCCGGTGGCTGGAGCTCTCAGAGCGGAGACTGCAGGTGTTGCAGGAGGGTGCCCTTTGCAGGACCCTGGCCCGGTGCTGGCCACTGAGGCTCCTTCCCACCCCAGGCAGTCTGGCTGAACTGCCTGTCACTTATCCTATTGCAGTGAGGTGAGGTGATGGCAGGGGTTCAGCATTGGCTGGTGGAAGTTGTGACAGTGGCTGGTATCCTAGGCCATCCACCTCTGTCCCTACAGGCCTGCCACCCCTGGACCTCCTTACCTGGCCTCCCCAACCTCCTGGCCTCACAGTGATGGCTCTGCCCAGCTCCCACCAGGCCTGGCATGGAAGGACTCTGAGAGGGGCTTGGACTGGGCTGGGTCCAACTTTGCTCCAGGAACCCCGATGTGGGCAGCCCTAGATGAACAAATGCTACAGGAAGGGATCCAGGCCTCACTTCTCGATGTGTCAGCCCAGGGTCCCCAGGGCTCGCTGTGGTTGCCCAAGTCCTCTGTGTCTTCTCTACGGTAAGTCAGGGCAGGCAGGGGTGCGTCCTCCTGATGTGGGAGCCATGTTGCCCTGACATTTCTTTCTTGTCCCCACCTCACAGGCTGCAGCAGTTAGAGCACATGGGATTCCCCACTGAGAAGGCTGCAGTGGCCTTGGCAGCTACGGGGCGTGTGGAGGGGGCCGTGTCACTGCTGGTTGAAGGGCTAGTGGATACTGAGGCCCTAGTAACTGAGGGGAGGAGTGGTCCCGCCCACTCCAAAGGCACTGGGCCCTCATAATCCAAGGTGAGAGTAGGCCTGGTCTGAGTCCTTGCCTTGGGTCCTGAGAGCTTGGTGGGAGCAGGAGGGGGCCCCAGCGGGTTGTCCTGGTATTTTCTAAGAATAAAAGCTAATTTGCTTTTCAACCTGGCAGTTGTCATATCTGGCTCTTCTGTGTTGGCATCAGGGAACATGAAGGAGTGAGCAAGCAGTGAATGAGTGTCTGATGGCGGAAGGGCGACTCCTGGTGTCTAAGATCACAGGGCTCCTGCCCCAATATCCTCAGCCTAGGTGGACTGCCCTGTTCAGCACATACAGACCAGGCTGGATAGGGTCAGGCAGGGACATTTATTGTCCAGTACATAGCAGTTGTGGTATCTGCAGCAAATGCTTGTAGGAGTCCCTTCTACACATCCCTCCCCACATGGGACCCTGGGGGGAGTGGGAGCTTGGGGTACAACCGATGTAAGGAGCACCACCCATTCAGTTGGGGGATTAAGTGGCCTGACACAGGTGGAAACTCAGCACCAGAAAACAAGAAGGGCACACAGGATTTTCAGGAGTGGAACTGAGACTTCTGCTCCCATCCTGGCATGTTCACAGGGCCAGGCACAGTCCCAGGTCCCTACTTTAGACAGCAGAGATGACTGGAAGCCTTGTACCTCCATCCACCCCCTTCAAGACCTTTTCACCCCATTTCATAGAGGAAAATAGGCCAGGTGCAAGTGAGGCCTGACTTTCTGAGGCCCAGTCCCTACTTAGTCTGTTATTTATAGGCTGCCATCATTGAGACCTGCCTACCCCAAGGCCAAGATGGCACACGGGTCCCTGAGGATATCAATAAATAGGAACTGGCAGTCCCTAGAGGCAGCTAGCTAATCCAGGCTAGAGGAGGAAGCCTGGTGTGGAACCCTGAAGAGCTACCACCACCCTCTCAGCTCCTCTCACGTCTCCTGGGGGTCACGATCTGGTAGTTGGTTGGGTGTCCTCTCTTGCCTCGAAGGAGGCTGGGAATGGTACCTGTGCCATCAGGGCCTGCCCCAGATCCCAGCTCTGGTTCTGCCGGAGGGAATAAGAAGAGAGGTATGTCAGGGGGACATTCACATGGGGAGCCCACTCTTCACCCTGGGAGATAAAGGGTATGATCAATTTTGTTATTGCTTTGTTTCGAGACAGGGTTTCTCTGTGTAGCCCTGGCTGTCCTGGACTCACTTTGTAGACAGGCTGGCCTTGAATTCACAGAGATCCGCCTGCCCCTGCCTTCTGAGTGCTGGGAGGCGTGCAACACCACGCCCAGCAGTGATCAATTTTTTTGAGGCTTATTTGAAGTGAAGATGAGTCCTGCCTGGATCATCCGAATTTCATAGCTAAGTAAAGTGATGCTGGAGAAGACTTCTCTCCTTCGGTTATAGACCATCTGGAGGAAAGGGCTTAGTAGAGTCACTTTGCTCCTGAGCAGCCCCAGGGGAACTGGACGCTGTCAGGGCCCCAGTTGTCTGATTTCTAAAATCAAAGACATTTGCAGATAGACTCTGAGGGCCTAGGCAATGCCAGCAAAGAGAGAAGTCAGTTCCAAGGGATGTTGTGGTGAGATACGCCCTGACCTGCCCCTGAGCTGAACCTCAAGTACAAAACAGCACATTTGCCCCTAAGAGAACTAGTGTCCTTCCAAGAAGGAGCTCTCTTTTTTTTTTTTTTTTTTTTTAAAGATTTATTTTATTTATTTTATGCATATGAGTGCTCTATCTGCATGTACACCTGCATTCCAGAAGAGGGCACCAGATCACATTGTAGATGGTTGTGAGCCACCATGTGGTTGCTGGGAATTGAACTCAGGACCTTTGGAAGAGCACTAGGCAGTGCTCTTAACCGCTGAGCCATCTCTCCAGCCCAGAAGGAGCTCTCTTGTCCAGGAAGCCCATGAGTATCTTTTAGTACCCCCTAAAGCCAGGGAGAAGAATGGGGTAGGCTGTTTTCCTTGTGGGGTTGAGCCCCAGGATGGGTACTTCCCCAAGTGCCTCCCTGTTCCTAGGAGGCTTGATGAGGATCACGTCTCACTGAGGGCAATGCTTAGGGGTGAGCCACTAGTGGGGGCCTTGTACATCCTCCAGGGGCTACTAGAAACAACCAGCTAAGGATGGGGTTACAGTGGCCCTACCCAGTCAACTCTTCTATCCCTTTGTGCTACCTAACTGTCCCTTCTATGGCACTACAGTACAATGGGGGCGGGGGGGGGGCACCAGAAAAAGTGCTTAGAATCTAGAATTCTTTGTTTCCAATGGTCCATCAGGCCACTAGGAGGCAATAGGGGATGGAGAATAGATGCTAAGATATTTTAAGGTAGAGACTTGCTATATCTTCACCAAGACCATGGTCTCCCCCTAAGGCACGGACAGGACTTAAGAGGAAGGAGGAGGTCTGGCAGATGTTTCTAGAGTTTAGAGAAACCACATGGCTAATGGGTGGGAATTAGAAATAGACCATGTGCACTTTTATTTTATTTTTTTTTTTGGACAATGTTTTGCTCCATAGCCTAGGTTGGCTTCAACTTTGCTCTCCTGTCTCAGCCTTCCAGTGCTGGGATCATAGGCATGTAGCCACCATTCCTGACTTGGACAACACACACTCCAACCTCCAGATCTTACCTTACATTATTAGCCTTCCTGTCAGGGTTGTCCCTTTCACCTCCATAGGGCACAATCAAGTATCTTCTATGACCCCACACAAGGTCCCCTCTTCCTGGAAGTATCAAATTTCCTAGTAACCCTCATCCTTGAGCACCCCCCTTTAAGTCTCTACAGTGAATGGCGGACAGCTCCCCAAAGCCCAGCTGCTTTGCAAAGCCCAGTGCCATTTGAGCTTAGCACTGGTTCCCTACGTCCTGGTTTTGATGAACAAAGGATTGGTCTTAACCTGCCCCTCCTTCCTACCTAGGGCCTCAGTTTTTAGTCTTATAAGAGGGAAGGTTGGACACAATATGGAGGCCTCTGGGCTGTGAGACAGGGCAGCAGCTAGACGGAGCAGAGGATAGCCTGTGGGATGGGGACTCTCAGTGGGCAAGTGAGGATCAGTGTGTTCCCTGTGAACTGCCAGCCCCATCTCCCCATACCAGCTATGGGCTCCTTACCCTCACTCCAGGAGCCAGGCCCAGGGGAAGGAACTGCCCCCACTCCCTAACATCCTCTCATGCTGCCTGAACCTGCCTTCTGGAACTTTCCCAGTCTAGCCCTGTTCAGTGTTAGTCTCCTCTCAGAAACCTTGAGGGAAAAGACTTCTCAGCCTCTGTTCTTCCTCTGCTTGTTCACTCACCCATGATCCCTGCCCTTCTGGTCTTCACTGACACCACCTCCAGGAAGCCCTCCTGGACTGTTTCTCCATGAACTAGCTCCCTCCCCCACGGTGACAACAGAACCAGGACTTGTACAAGTGAGCTAAGTGCTCTACCATGGAGCCATGCCCCCAGCAGGCCAGAGGCATATCTACACTCACTTCTCTGTCACTTATCTCTTCTTGGCTTTTGCTGCCAGTGCTAGCTCCTCACCCCAGCCCTAAACTGCACAAGGGCAGGGCTATGTTGGAGCCTGTGCAGAAAGGTGACTGCTAGAATAGGAAAGCCAGTTCGCTGTGCCAGGATCTGTTTCCTTGATGAATGGAGTGTCTTCGGGCCCAGACCAACTACTGGGAGGCATCTTCTTCATGCCCAAGCCTGTCCCAGGCCCATCCTGGGAGGGTTTGCCCCTACCTGCCCGCCCTGCCATTACCTGGCCAGATGATGGCTTCCAGCAGGGTGACCCGTCTGGCCAGGAGCTCCCGCTGAGCCTGCTGCTGCAGGAAGCTCTGTAAGCTAGGAGCCTGATGGGAGATCGAGAAGAGCCTCTAAGGGCTTGGCTGGGAGCCTAGGGAGGTGAAGGTGGATACGTGCTGACCGACTGACTTCAGGGCAGGAGTCTGCTAGACCTCAGTGTCCCCTCTGGAGGTAGGGAGGTTTGCCTGACTTCTCAGGTAGCCAGGTGGATGGGAACTTGGAGGGCAAATACCAGGCTGAGGGTCAGGCTCAGGACACACTAGGACAACAGCAGCAACTGCAGGGGGGATTCCTGGGGCTAGGAGGGCAGGTCCTGAGAGAGTCTTGAGAAGTTTATGGGAAAGCTGATCAGAACTGGCAGGTCTTCTATTCCCAGAGTCCTCTGGGTCCTGACAGTCTTCCTCTGTCTCCCACAGTTCCCTGCACTTTCGGACTCTAGCTGCATGACCTACTTTCCTGTAGGTCTGGAGACTGACTGGCTCCATTGCCCATGATATTTCTAGAGTTGAAGCCCAAGTACAGTCGATGTCCATTAGCCATAATCCTATAGGCCTGGGCTCTGACTGTATGACCCATGACCCCTTAATGGCTAAAGTCTGGCTGTTACCCACAATCTCTTCTTGTTGATTAGGAGTTTGATTTTCTTCCTTTCTTTTCTTTCTTTCTTTTTTTTTTTTCTTTTGTTTGGTTTTTCTAGACAGGGTTTCTTGGTGTACCCCTGGCTGTCCTGGAACTCATTCTGTAGACCAGGCTGGCCTTGAACTCACAGAGATCCCTTTGCCTCTGCCTCCTAAGTGCTGGGATCAGAGGTGTGCACCACCACACCCAGCTAAGGAGTCTGGTTTCATTGCCCATAATTTCTTGCAAATCTTGTCCTCTGTTGTCTCCAAGTTCTGGAAGTCCTGTAAACTACTTCACCCACAATGCCTAGAGAGAGGCACAAGGATGAGCCCAGGAAAGGACCTTCCCCTGTGGAGAGGTGATCAGTCAGTCACTCAGGGTTAGGTAGCCTCTGTGGTCTATGCTTCTTCAGCCTCAGAACTGGACTCAGGCCAGTTCTACCCCAGTAGGGTTTGGGGGAAGCTGGTTGAACAGGGGCTGGGCTGGCTGGCCGTCTGTCTGTCTCTACTCACCATAGAGCCCAATCATTGTTTCCAAGATTAAAACCCTCTCAGCTAAAATCTTCAAAGCCTCGCGTAGTTGGTGCAACCCCTCCCCCTGTGGAGGAAAGAGACAGATGCAGCCGTGACGGGAGAGCAGGGAGGGAACCTACCCTGCAAAGTCTGCCATGCCCCACCCAAGACAAGCACCTGTGGCCCTGTACACCTACCACAGCCCGAGACCCTCGGACAGCCAAACAGGACCAGGGGGGACAGGAGGGGGCAAGGCAGGAGGAAGCAACTTCTGGAGACCCCCCCCCCGCCCGAAAGTACCATTTGATCCCAGCTAGCTGCAAATTGTGCTACTCTGGAAGGCAGCAATCTTTCTCCACAGCCTGTCATACATTTGTTCCCAAGGCCCTATGGAGCCAGTTTGTCCTCTCACCTTCAATCTCACATCCTTTGCAGTCCCTGTAATGTCCCTGGGCCACTTGTACTCTGGGTGCACTTTCTCTCTCCTCCCTCTCCTCTCTCTCCCTATTTCAAATTCTTCAAGGTTTTAAAGAACCCTTATCTTTCTCTTGACTCATATTCAAGTTGACTTTTTGTTTTAGACACTCCTGTTAGCCTCACCCTAACACTTATCAGTGAGAGCAAGCTAGCTGTTAGTGATTCTGTTTGTGCTAAAATGAATATTAAGTGAAAACTGAAATGTTTAAATGGCATTATTGCTTAAAATGAGGCTAATCTAAGGCTCCAGCCCAGTTCCCTCCTTCAGGAAACTATACCTCTCTGCCAAGATACAAATTCCACATTCTGACCCACCTTGGTGAGTGCTCTCAGTCCAGCCCCTTTCAGCAGCAGCTGAAGGTACCAGAGTACTCCCAGGGCTGTGGCAGTTGGCCCACCAAGCTCACTCTCTCAGGCCTCCCAGCCCCAGGGCTCTCCACTTCCTCAAAAGAGAGGGTCATTAGAGACCTCTCCTGGGCTTCCTCCCAGTCTGTCCTTTCCTTCCCCAGCACAGGGTCCAAGATCTTGCCCAACGATTCATATTCCCTCCCTAAACAACTTGCAGAATGTGAGTAGTTTCCAACAGAGCACCAGGACGGTCAAGAGACTATCCCAGGCCTGGCAGCATCTAGAAGTCCATTGGCATTTAGTATATGGCAAGTGAAGGGATGCATACACATGTCTCCTTGTGTGTGTGTGTGTGTGTGTGTGTGCACATGTATATGCACATGGACACTTACACAGAGGCCAGAAGAGAATATCTTCCTCTTTGCTCTCCACCATATTTAAGATTTTTACTGTGTGTGTGTGTGTGTGGGCCTGATCATGCCAGAGTGTGCATGTGGAGGTCATAGGCCAACTTGTGGCCACAGCATGTGTGTGGGCATCAGGGAACAAATGGAATGAACTGGTTCTTCCCATCATGTGGGTACTAGAGACTGAATTCAATTTTGTGGCAACTGCCTTCACCAGCTGAGCCATCTTGCAGGCCATTGTATTTTGTTTTCTATCTTAACTTTTGAGACAGGTCTTAAGGTGCACCCAACATGTACAGTTTCAGCTGTACAGTCCTGTTAACATCATAAATATTGAACTATTCTTGGGCCACTGAACTGCCGTTTCAGCCTGGGGTTCTGGGGTCACTATAGGTCACATGCCAAAGTAACCCAATTTCAAGTCTCATGGGGGCAGGATGTGACAAGGGATGACCTGGGGCTGGGGAGATGGTCCAGTGCTGGGAACACTTGGTTAGCAAGAGTGAGGACCTGAATTTGGAGCCTCAGAATTCATGTAAAAAGCCAGCCAAGCCAGGAGTTAGTGGCGCACGCCTTTAATCCCAGCACTCGGGAGGCAGAGGCAGGCAGATTTCTGTGAGTTCTAGGCCAGCCTGGTCTACAAAGTGAGTTCCAGAACAGCCAAGGCTACACAAAGAAACCTTGTCTTGAAAAAACAAACAAACAAAAATAAAACAAAACAAAAAACCAAAAACAAAACCACCCCAATACCTATAACCCCAGCACTGGGCAGGCGCAGAGAAAGGAGGTTTGCTGGCTGCTAGCCTAGCTGAAAAAGTGAGCGCCCAGGTTCAGCCACAAAGGAATAGGGCAGAGAATGATACCTGGACACACACAACCACACACGCATACACATACACACACACACACACACACACTTACTGTAAAGGGCTGGAAAATGGCTCAAAGGTTCAGTTCAGAGCACTTGCTGCACTTCCAAAGGACCCAAGTTTGGGGTCCCAGCACCCACTTTGGTAACTCACAATCACCTGTAACTCCCTCTTCTGTCTCTCTCTTCTGGCCTCTTTAGGCACCAACACACATGGGACATACATATACATAAATAAAAATAAGTCTTGCGGGCGTGGTGGTGCACGTCTTTAATCCCAGCACTCGGGAGGCAGAGGCAGGCGGATCTCTGTGAGTTTGAGGCCAGACTGGTCTACAAAGTGAGTCCGGGACAGCCAGGCTGTTACACAGAGAAACCCTATCTTAAAAAAAACCAAAAAATAAGCTGATAAATGATCCTGTCTTAATGGGTTTTGGAGATTAGCCCCAGGGAATTCCTACTTTTCCTTCTCTGTATCCTTCTTCCTCTCCTATGTAGGAGTGCATGGGCTTGAGAAAAATGAGATATAGTCATAGCACAGGAAGGTCCATGAAGAAGGGGCAGATTATTGAATATGCCCTTATACCTTTGTATATTGATACAAAATTAGTAGGTTATTTGGCTAAAGTGGTATTGACCATTGTTTATTGTGCAAAAATAAGATTGTATTGGATTACATCGGTATTGATCTTTGTATATTGATACAAAATTAAGATTATAGTTGGCCACAATGGTATTGACCCTTGCATATGGACGTAATATTAAGATTATATTGGGCTACATAGGCATTGATCTTTGTATATTGATACATAATTAAGAGTATATTTAACCACAATTGAATAGATCTTTGTATATTGATACAAATTTAAAGATAATGCTTCCCAATGGTATCATACCTAGAGATACTTAAAAATAAAATGTGAAGCTCTGACCGCTTGATACCAACCGTCTAAAATGGTCTAGGATAGTTAAAACATACTCCTTGTCATGCAAACATGTCTCTTTGTTAGCTACTATGACAGTCTATCACAGATATTCTCTAAACTACCCAGTAATCAAGTTGCTAAGAGACAAGCAACATTTGCTTATCTAAATACAAGAGAGGGTTAGGGCATCTTCAAAAACCCCTAGAGATCTGCAGAATATGGCATTCAAAGATGTTATCTTAAATCAAGATTCTTTTTTTGATATCGAGACATATCAGCGCCTGACAGCACCCCCTATTCTACTCCAAGTAGAAGATAAGCATCGAAGAACCTCCACTGTAAGATGGTTGAATTAATGGCAAGCCTTTCTCTTGGCATGAAAAAACCCCTTGCACCAACTGCAGACAGACTGCTGTCCAAAAAGGACAAAACTTGGTAGCAGGGAAGTCGACAGCCTAACTCTGCCAAGACAGGGTAGGTAAGTCCTTCATAATCCCTGCTCTACAACAAATGTCTGTCAGAGAAACAGGACCCAAAGGCTGAAGATTGATGCTGGAATGTATGGAGAGAAAATGGGAACTGTCCAGGCAGCTACTGGTATGTTCTTTCTCAGTTTTGGAAGCTGCAGGCTCTGCACTTCCTATATAAGCTAATATATTTATCCCTCTCAGGTCTCTGAGGTGGTTGAAGAGTAGACAGATAGAATCTTATAGTTAAATTTTGAACTGTTTAGGAATCAAGAGGGTGTTATAGATCTAAGAAGATACTCTTAAAAGTGTGCTACAAGATAGTATGAATGTTGAGTCACATATAGACCTTTAAACTCATGGAGTTGGGTAGATAGTAGAATGTTAAAGTCAGGGGCCAAATAGGTATAAACTGAACATTGGGAAGGTATACTGGGCCAATTTAATCTCATAAATGTGGCATATTTATATCTATTGTTCTGTATAATACTTACTGTTATAAGAGAAGGAACCAGCTGTTGGACTGAAAGGGGAAACCTCTGGAGAGAAGAGGGTGGAAGGGCGGGTTAGGAAGGGGGAATAGGGAGGGGTTTGTTACTGAGATGTAACTTGAAGAAAAAAAAATAAAGTATTTATAAAAAAAAAAAAAAAAAAAAAACCAAAAAATAAAAATAAATTAATTAATTTAAAAAATAAATAAAAATAAGCCTTAAAACATTTTGGGGGGGATTTCAAGCCAGGGTTTCTCTGTGTTAACAGCTCTGGTTGTCCTGGACTCACTTTGTAGACCAGGCTAGCCTTGAACTCACAGAGATCTGTCTGCCTCTGCCTCCCGAGTGCTGGGATTAAAGGCGTGCTTGAATTGAAACCCAGTCCTCTGGAAGAGCAGTCAGTGCTCTTAACCACTGAGCCATCTCTCCAGCCCTAATTCTTACTTTTTTGAGATCCTTCAGTATCTCACTGAGTAGCTCAGTCAGGTTTGCTTTGTTTTGTTTAAGGTTTTTCGAGACAGGGTTTCTCTGTATAGCCCTGGCTGTCCTGGAACTCACAGAGATCTGCCTGCCTCTGCCTCACTAGTGCTGGGATTAAAGGCGTGCACCACAAAGCCCAGCCCCCAGATTTGCTGTGAACTTGTGGCAATCCTTGTCTCAGTCATCTGAATGCTGGGATTGTAAGTGTGAGGCACCATACTACCTCATGGTGAATTCTCCTGGGGCCTGTGTCTGCGGACACCTCTCTGAGCCTGAGCCTGGCATACAGAGAGGGAACGGTAATGGGTTCTCTAGCCCCTCTGGGAATTTAGATGTCTTAGTCCGTTTCACTTCAGAGTAAACACCAGTTGGCCTTGAACTCACAGAGATCCACCTGCCTCTGCTTCTCAAGTGCTGGGATTAAAGGCATGGGCCACCACACCCAGCCATTTCGGGCAGCTGTGAACTGCCATGTGAGTGCTGGGATTTTAACCTGGGTCCTTTGGAAGAACAGCCAGTGCTCTTAACGGCTGAGCCAGCTCTCCAGTCCCCCCCTCCCCCAAGTTTCCCTTTCTTAACCAGGGATGAAGGATTGCTTCCCTCTGAATTAGGTAGAGTAACTCAGGCCAGTCACTCAGCTCCTGAAGTACATGACTATGGCCACCTGGTGACACTGCTGAGCCACAGCTGAACTTGGCAAGAGGCTCTGAAAGCGGCACTATCCCTAGGGTGCACTGGTAGGTGTCCATGGGACATTCCCACCATACCAGGATCCCTACCTACCTCCAACAGAGCGGGTCCCTCAGCCTGGAAGCTGCATGCATCTCCTACCCAGCGAACCCTCTCCCAGGCAGCAAGCAGGGGGCAGAAGTGCAACTGATGGAAGGAGGAAGGTGGGCAGGTAGGGGTCCTGCTACCTCTTGGGAGCCCCTCCCACAGGTGATTCTGGGTTCAAGATCTGACCTGGGGTGGCCCAAGGCTCCCCAGGCAGGGACAGGAACTGCCCACCCTGGCTCTGTTACGACCTGGTTTTCCCCACACCTTCTGGAGTAGGCGAAAAACCATTCTCTTACCCAGGATCTCTGGGAGAGTGAGGGGCCTAGGGAAGGCAGGGGGTGTTCCCATGGGTCTCCCTGCTCATAGGTGGGTGCACATGGACACTGTCAAAGAACCACAGGGAGTGACGGGTGAGGATGGAGGGTGGGGAAGCAAGCACCTGGGAGAGGTAGCAGGGCCCCTGGAAGTCATGGGGCACACAGAGGTGCACTCGTGCAGGAGGAAGAATACCACGGCTGTATCCATCACTGACTCCATGACCACACACAGAGAAGACTGGGATGGCGGCTAGTGCTGGCCACACCCTCACCAATGGCTCTCAGATAGGAAGGAATGATTCCATCTTCTAAAGAGTATTCAGGTTGTCTTTTTGGTAGGAATGTTTCTCCCCACCTTACCTAGTTTCCAAAGGCTTCCCATGTTAGCAGTGGTTCCCAAGTGCCTGCACCTGGTGTGTTCTAGGCTTCCTTCTCGTGTGTCTTTAGGCAGAGTAGATTCCTAGGCCCCAGATCTGTTCGTTAGTTATCTTCATTGATCCTGATGGTTCCCAGGACTCCATACGCATCTTGAGAGTTCTAGGTCTCTCTTTCCGTTCACTCCATGTCTGCTATGCATGTGACATTTTCTAGGCCTCCCTTTCTATTGTTCACTGTTGGCTTTGTATGGTAGTGTCTAGATCAGTTTGTCTCTTTTTTCTATGGTTCTCTGTGCATGCAACAGTTTCTAGGCTTCCCTAGTGGGTCACTTAAAGTATGTGATAGGATCTATGACACATCTTTTGGGTATAGAAGAGTTAGGTCTCCTGACATCATTAACCATGTCAAATACATAAATAATTGTTTCAAGGTTTCCCTTCCCAGCTTCCTGGATTCTCTATGTGCACATTAGTTTCTAGGTCCCCAGTTCTTTATACCATGGATCCTTTGTGTATTCCTTTTTTGTTCCATGACTTTCCTAAGATTCCTTTTCTGTTTTAGGTGGATGCTGTCTTCACATTTCCCTTTCTTCTGTGGACAACAGGACAAAGCCAAAACCCTTGACAGGAGGGACTATGGAAGTGGAGATGCAGTCTGGCCTGGGTCACCTAAACTGCCCAGCAGGAACAGGCAGAGCCACCTTGGCCTAGAAAGGCTACAGAGGGTAAGTGGGTGAAGACAGAGGCAGAGACAGAGAGCATGGGTGGGGTCTGCTGGGAGGGCTGGCCCTGACTGGTGGGGGGTGATAGGAGGGGTGTAGGAACAGGGCTCCTGTAAGCCTCTGAATAGGACATCCTCTCTCCCAGGATCTACTGGTGAGAGAATTCTTTCCTGAGCACTGGGCAGGAAAGGACAGAGGGAGGCAGCAGGAGGCAGGGGAGGGCAGAGGCAGAGGGAGGGCAGGAAGAGGCAGGGCAAGGGAGGGGAGGCAGGTGCCAGGCCAGGCCATGCTTACCCAGTGGCTCTTCTCACCAGGGTCTCCTTTGGGGCCAGGTTCCCCCTGAAAGGAGTCAGAGACAGAAGTAAGGAAGGGAAGGGAAGAGAGCAGGAGGTGTGTGTGTGTGTGTGTGTGTGTGTGTGTGTGTGTGTGTGTGTGTGTTGGGTGAGGGGCATGAGGGAGAAAGACACACAGAAACTTGTGTATGAAGACGGTGGTGGAGCAGCTGCCTAGCACCTGTAAGACACAGGGATCCATCTTTGTGGGAGGGCGATGTGATAGGGACCCAGGAAACAAGTTGGTAGAACTGAGCACAGACTTTGATAACTTTCTGTTACACAGGAGACAGAGTTTGGAAATACCCAATGCTTTCTCATGAAATTGCAGAAAGCCTCCTGAAAGCAAAGGTGCTCCTCAGGCAGCGCCTGTGTCATCCAATAAAGCATTTGAAAATCACTAGGTACACGAAAAAGAAAACAAAGCAGGAAGTGTGATAAACATTTAACAGAAAAACCAGTCAACAGAAACAGATCCTTAGCTAACTAGGTGTTGTAAGTAGGAGGCAAGGTATTAAAAATATCCATGACAGGGGCTGGAAAGACGGCTCAGCGGTTAAGAGCACTGGCTGCTCTTCCAGAGGTCCTGAGTTCAATTCCCAGCACCCACATGGCAGCTCACAACCATCTGTAAATCCAGGGGGATCCGATGACCTCTTCTGACCTCTGCAGGCAGCAGGCATGTGATGCACAGACAAACATGCAGGTAAAAAAACTCATGCACATGAAAAGAAATCTTTAAAATTAATAAAGTATCTATGACAGATATTTTGGACCTTCGAGGTGGTTCAGCAAATCTGGGCAAGCCTGAGAGCCTTAGTGTAACCCACAGTGGGAGGAGAGAGCTGACTTCTGAGATCTGTCCTGTCTTCCACACGTGCCCTACCATCAAATACACACAAAATAATAGTAAATAAAAATTTTAAAATTAAGACATTTTTTTTTTTTTTTTTTTGGTTTTTCGAGACAGGGTTTCTCTGTGTAGCCCTGGCTTTCCTGGACTCAATTTGTAGACCAGGCTGGCCTCGAACTCGCAAAGATCCGCCTGCCTCTGCCTCCCAAGTGCTGGGATTAAAGGCGTGCGCCACCACTGCCCGGCAAATTAAGACATTTTTAAAGATTAAAAAAAATTAATACTGTGTTCATGTGAGTGGAGATGCCAATAGAGGCCAGAAGCAGGTGTTGGACCCCCTGGAGCTGGAGCTGTGGGTAATTTTGAACTAAGTGACATGGATGCTGTGAACTGAACTTGAATCCTCAGAAAAAGCAGCTATGCACTTAGCCACTGGGTGATTTCTTCAGTTCCCTGAAAAATCTATTTTTGTTTTGTTTTGTTTTAGTTTTGGTTTTTCGAGACAGAGTTTCTCTGTGTAACCCTGGCTGTCCTGGACTCACTTGGTAGACCAGGCTGGCCTCAAACTCACGGAGATCTGCCTGCTTCTGCCTCCCAAGTGCTGGGATTAAAGGCGTGCGCCACCATGCCCGGCCCCCCTGAAAAATGATTTAAAAGAATGTTTTAAATTGGACTGGATGGTGGTGGCGCACGCCTTTATTCCCAGCACTAGGGAGGCAGAAGTAGGCAGATCTCTGTGAGTTCGAGGCCAGCCTGGTCTACAAAGTGATGGGGAGAGCCAGGACTGTTAACCAGAGAAACTCTGTCCAAAAAACAAAAACAAAAAAAACCCAACCCCCCCCCCAAGAAAAAAATCAACCAGGCTAGATATGGGTGGTTCATGCGTATAGTCCCAGCTTTGGGGAAACTAAGACACAAGAATTGGTTGGTATGAGTTCAAGCCCAGCCTAAGTTAGATAGTGAGTTCCAGGCCTATCTAAGCTACATAGTGAGATCCTGCCTTAAGAGAAAAATAAAATAAAAACAAACAGAAGAAGGAATCAACTGGGATTGTTATACTGTATAAAAAGATGGAGAATGTTAGAGGACATGTAAATTGTTTTTTAAAAATCAAATGGAATATGGGCATGGTGGCGCACACCTTTAGTCCCAGCGCTTGGGAGGCAGAGGCATGCAGATCTCTGTGAGCTCAAGGCCAGCCTGGTGTACAAAGTAAGTCCACAAAGCCAGGGCAACCAGACCTGTTACACAGAGAAACCCTGTCTCGAAAAAAAAAAATCAAATGGAAATCCTGAAAATAAAATTTCCTTAGACATGCGGTCAGTGAGACGGTTCCGCAGGTAAAGGCACTTGCCATTAACCAGGAAACTGGAGTTCAATCCTCTGACCTCCATTTGTGCCATAGCATGCACGTGTGCAAAATAAATAAAATATGACAAAAAGGTAAAATTTTGTTAGACAGGACTAACAGAAGATTGTACAACAACAACCAATTAATGTGAAGAAAAGCCAATTTAAACTGAAGCACAGAGGAAACAAAGGATGTTTTTAAAAACTAGACTGGGATGAAGTGTTTGAGAATGTATATGCTCCACGGGAATAAGGCCCGGAGTTCCAGGCCAGCACCGAAACTGCAGTACCAGACACAGAAGACAGGCAAAGAACATTTCCACTGACCCATTGTCATTCTTCAAATTTGATTTCAAAACAAAACAAAATACACCTCTAGGATCCAAATATGGCATAGAGCTTAGAAGTGGCCATACCATCCTAATAACTTAAGTGGGGGGCAGTAACTTTTTTTTTAAATCTAAGTTTCTTTGTTTTGAGACAAGGCTTCACTGTGTAGGCCCAGGCTCTCTGCTTCCTGAGAGTTGAGATTACAGGTATGTGCTGCCACTCCCAGCAGTAACTTCCTTCATGTCTGTCAGAAAGATGAGCACACAGGCAAATGGCCCCCGGCCCTGGAGAGAAAGCAAGCAATAACAAGGCTCACCAAGTAGAAGAGCAGAAACCCCAGGAACCAGAGCTGGGGGACCTAACTGTAACAGAGAAGTCTCTGGAGGCTCAGCGGGTCCCAATCAGAGCACTTTGTGTGCTTCATATCAAAGACTGCTACCCAAGTCTTCCCAGTGACTATCAGAGAAGGGAAGGGAGAAAAGGACCCATTTTGAAATATGACAGAAGAGTCTGTTGCTGTGGAGGCCAAGGCAAAAGGACTGCCAGAGACTGGAGGTCAGCTTGAGTAAGTACCAGACCAGCCAGGGCTATATAACAAATCCTGATCTCAAAAACCAAACCAAACTTGGCTGGGTGGTTGTGGTGCATGCCTTTAATCCCAGCACTCAGGAGGTAGAGGCAGGTAGATCTCCAGGTTCAAGGACAGCCTGGTCTACAGAGCAAGTTCCATAACATCCAAGACTACGAAGAAAGACCCTGTCTATAAAAGAAAAAAGAAAGAAAGAAAAGGAAAGGAAAGGAAAAGAAAAAGAAAAAGAAAGGCAAGAATGATCCTGTCTTACCATTGCTTTTCAACACAGTACTTATTGGAAGTCCTAGCCAAAGCATTTAATCAAGAAGTGGAGGGCTCGAGAGATGGCTCAGTGGTTAAAAGCATTAGCTGCTCTTCCAATAAAAACTCTTTCCAAAAAAAAGGACCTGAGTTCAAATCAAAGCACCCACATGGCAGTTAATCCCAGCATTTGGGAGGCAGATCTCTGTGAGTTCAAGGCAAGCTTGGTCTACAGAGGGAGTTCCAGAACAGCCAAGGCCACAGAGAAATCCTATCTCAAAAAAACAAGAAAACAAAACAAAAAAAAACCACACACACACACAAAACCCCCTCAAAAAACCCCAAACAAACAAACAAGAAGAGGAAATACAAAGTATATGGATTTGGAAAACAATTGTTTTTGTATAAGATTTGATTCATCTATGTAGAAAATCTGAAATAACTGTCAAAAATGTTTGTGAACTAGTAAGTGATTATAGCAATGATATATGTTAATACACAGAAGCTTGTGCATGCCAGCAGTCAACAACTGGGGTTTGAAATTTAAAAAAATGTATTACCATTGCCCAGAGTGGTGGCACATGCCTTTAGTCTCAGCACTCAGGAGGTGGGGGCAGTGGTACCTCTGTCAGTTAAAGACTAGCCTGGCCTACAAAGCAAGTTCCCAACATCCAGGGCTACATACAAAGACACTGCTCAAAACAGCAGAAACAACAATAACAACAGAGAGGAAAGAAAAGAAAGAAAGAAAAGAAAGAAAGAAAGAAAGAGAGAGAGAAAGAGATAAAGAAAGAAAGAAAGAAAGAAAGAGAAAGAAAGAAAAAGAAAGATGATCAGAAGACCTAAACAACACAATCACAATTAACAAAGGCAAAGGAACACATGAACGGCTCTTCCCAGTCAGTATCATAGAGAACTGCAAATTGAAATGGCAGTGATATAAAACACAGCAAATGCCCAGGATAGGTGGTGGGACAGACATATAATCCTAGCACTCAAGAGGCTGAGGCAGGAGGACAGCCTGGACCAAACCAAAACAACAACAAAACACCTTCCCAATGAAATAGTACTGCACACCTATTAGAATGGTCAAAGTATGTAATGACAATACCAAGTGGAGGCAAGGGTGCTGAGAAGATGCAATTCTCATTCATTGCTGGGAGGAGTTGTGGGGTCTGAGAATGGCCCCATAGGGTCATATATTCAAATCGAATGCTAGGTCACTTGATAGGGTGATGTTATGCATTATAAATGTTATTTAATTGGTCCTGTTTGCTGTTTGTTACTTACATTGTCTCTGATTGGTTAAATAAATGCTGAGGCCTGAGATTGGGCAAAGACAGAGATAGGCAGGACTAGGGTGTGTGGGCTTCTGAGACAGAGTGGTTGATGGGAAGGAGAAGCCTCCAAGACAAGCAGCAAAGAGCAGGAAGGACACACACTTTGGGGTAGATTAAAGAACCTCATTCCACGTGGCCTGGAACATCAGCATAACATGGAGAATAACAGTCCAAAGGGATGTATGTATATATGGTGTCATATTTGAAAAGTAGAATTAAGAGCTAGCTTAGATGGAGTAAGATTGCACAATTCAGGCCAAGGCTTGTCTTGTTAAAATCCATCTGGTCTCTGTATGCTCATTTATTTATTTATTTATTTATTTATTTATTTATTTATTTATTTATT
>CAJQZJ010031795.1:278950-322284 GCA_907164525.1 Lophiomys imhausi | reverse complement strand
AGGCATGATGGTGCACACCTTTAATCCCAGCACTTGGGAGGCAGAGGCTGATGGAGTTGGAGTTGGAGGTCAGCATGGTCTACAGAATGAGTTCCAGGACAGCCAAGACTACAGAGAGAAATACTATCTCAAAAGAAAAGAGAGAGAGAGAGTTGTTACTTGTGAGAAATTATATATTTTCAGAACAAAGGAGCCAGATACCAAAGACAAGGCAAGTAACCCAAATGATCCAGCCCCACGTACATTGTTACTATGTCTATTTACAGAGATCAATAGAAATGATGAATAAAAATAAAACTTTACAGATTCAGGAATCTTAGTGAACCCAAAGCAGGTTAGTCACAATATCACACCTAGCCATATCACTGTCAAGTCTATTGAAAACTAAGGCTAAGGAGAAAAATCTTAAAAGCCAAAGGGTAACACACACACACACAGTGGGGGGGAGAGAAATAGTGACAACCAATTTATTTCTCATGAAAAACTATATAAGCAAGAAGAAGGTCATATAGCAATGACTTTAAAGCAGTACAAGATAAATTTGCCAACATATAATTTATAACCAACAAAAAATATTCTTTAAAAACTAAGCTATAGCCAGGCATGGTGGCACACACCTTTAATTCCAGCACTCGGGAGGCAGAGGCAGGTAGATCTCTGTGATTTCAAGGCCAGCCTGGTCTACAAAGTGAGTCCAGGACAGCCAGGGATACACAGAGATACCCTGTCTCGAAAAACCTCAAAAAAAAAAAAAAACCCAAACAACTAAGCCATAATAAAGAGCATCTTAGCTGGGCATAGTGGTGCACACCTTTAATGCCAGCACTTGAGAAACAGAGACAGGCAGATCTCTGCGGCTTTAAGGACAGCCTGGTCTACATAGTGAGCTCCAGAACATCCAGAGATACATAGTGAGACCTTGAAAAGTATCTTACTATTGATTGATTGGGGTTTTAAAAAAATTCTTATTTTATGTTAATGAATGTTTTGTCTGCATGCATGTACGTGCACCATGTGCATGCAGTGCCCATGGAGACCAGAAGAAGCCACTGGATTCCCTAAACTGGAGTTACAGCTGGTTGTGAGCACCATGTGGTGCTGGCAACAATGTCCAGATCCTATGCAAAAACAGCAAGGGCTCCATTTCCCCAGTTCAGGTTTTGTTCTTTTGTTTGTTTGTTTGTTTGGTTTTTTTTTTGAGACAGGGTTTCTCTGTGTAGCCATGGCCATCCTGGACTCACTCTGTAGATCAGGCTGGCCTTGAACTTGAAGAGATCCACCTGTCTCTACCTCCCAAGTGCTGGAATTAAAGGCATGCGCCACCACACCTGGCCTTTTTTTTTTTTTTTTTAAGGATTTTAAAAAATTAATTTTTAAATGTGGATTGGTGTTTTGGCTGCTTGCATGTCTGTGTGAGGGTGTCAGTCAGATCTTGGAATTACAGACAGTTATGAGCTGCCAGGTGGGTGCTGGGAATTGAACTCAGGTCCTCTGGAAGAGCAGTCGGTGCTCTTAACCACTGAGCCATTTCTCCAGCTCCGTTTATTTGGGTTTTTTTTTTTTTTTCAGACAGGGTTTGCAGCCTATGATGGCTGGGGACTTACTATATAGCCCAAGCTGGTCTCCAACTCTTGAACCTTCAGCCTCAGCCTCCCATGTGTTGAGAATGTAGGTGTATGCCAGCACACCTAGCTTCTTAATTGACTGATTGATTGCAGTGCTGTGTACTGAACTCAGGGCCTCACAGACACTAGACAAGAGCTCTAAAACTGAGCAACACACCCATCCCCTAAAAACAGTTTTAGATAAAGTATTGTGAGGAGACTTGTACTATGAGAAAAGCTAAAGGGTGTTTCTTAGGCTAAAAAGAAATATTTTCAGATAGTATATTGGTTAGTTTTTACTGTCAGTGTGACACAAACTAGAAGCACCTGGGTGGACAGACCCTCTGTTGAGGAACTGCCTCTATCAGATTGGCCTGTGGCATGCTGGGAACTGCCTCCATCAGATTGGCCTGTGGCATGTCTTGGGGCGTATGTATTTTGATTGCTCATTGATATAGGAGGGCCCAGCCCACAGTGGGCAGTGCCTCCCCTTAACAGGTGCTCTGGGATATATGAAAAAGCCAGCTTGGGCTTTTTAAGAAAACCAAGCCAGTAAGTCTTATTCCTCCATGGTCTCGGCTTTAGTTCCTCCCTTAAACTCGCATCCTGGCTTCCCTCCATGATGGACTGTTATAACGTATAAGTCAAATAACCCTCCCCCAGGTTGATTTCGGTTAGGATGTATATTGCAACAACGGGAAGCTAACTAGGACAGACAGAGATCTACCGCAAAGTATAGTATTAGAAATGAAACATAGGGCCGGGCGTGGTGGCGCACGCCTTTAATCCCAGCACTCGGGAGGCAGAAGCAGGCGGATCTCTGAGTTCGAGGCCAGCCTGGTCTACAAAGCAAGTCCAGGACAGCCAGGGCTGTTACACAGAGAAACCCTGTCTCAAAAAACCAAAAAAAAAAAAGAAAAGAAATGAAACATAGGTGAGTAAATTTAAAAGACTACAGTTGGGCTGGAGAGATGGCTCAGCTGTTAAGAGCACTGCCTAGTGCTCTTCCAAAGGTCCTGAGTTCAATTCCCAGCAACCACATGGTGGCTCACAACCATCCACAATGTGATCTGGTGCCCTCTTCTGGAATGCAGGTGTACATGCAGATAGAGCACACATATGCATAAAATAAATAAAATAAATCTTTAAAAAAAAAAAAAGACTACAGTTATCCCTCTGTATTCATTCTCCTGCGGATACCCAAATTCACAGGTGTTCAAATCCCTCAATAAAAGGCTTAGTCTTTGTATATAAACTGTAGGTGTATAGAGAAGAGTTCATCTGCCTCTAGATTCTATAATAATAATGTTAATGCTCCGTAATAGTTGCTATACTGTACAGCTTAAGAACTAATAAAAAGAACTGGGCCTCAGGGGCTGGAGAGATGGCTCAGCTGTTAAGAGCACTGATTGCTCTTTCAAAGAACCCGGGTTCAAATCCCAGTACCCACATAGCAGTTCACAGCTGTCTGTAATTGCCGGATGTGGCAGCATGTCTTTAATCCCAGCACTCGGGAGGCAGAGGCAGGTGGATCTCTGTGAGTTCAAGGCCAGTCTGGTTTACAAAGTGAGTCCAGGACATCCAAGGCTACACAGAGAAACCCTGTCTCAAAACACACACACACACACACACACACACACACACACACACACACACACACACAGACACACACACACACACACACACACAAAATCAGTACATGGTCAATATGGGTTCAGGGTTTTTTTGGGGTGTGAGGTAATATTTTCAAATCATAGTTTTTCAAAGTACAGCTGCAAAATGTGTAGTGTTTAAATTTGTATCTTATTATTATTTTTTTTTTTTGGTTTTCTGAGACAGGGTTTCTCTGTGTAACAGCCCTGGCTGTCTGGCTGTCCTGGACTTGCTTTGTAGACCAGGCTGGCCTCGAACTCACAGAGATCCGCCTGCCTCTGCCTCCCAAGTGCTGGGATTAAAGGCGTGCGCCACCACCGCCCGGCATCTTATTATTTTTTTAAGGCAACTGACTTTAAAGTAACGATGATGATGGTGATGCTGTCCTGAGTATGTAACGTAATGATAGATCACTTGCTAACGAATGCTGCTCAGTGCCCTGGGCTCCATTCTCAGCAATCTCAAAAAAGTGTTGTGGGACTTATAACCAATGCAGAGGTAGAATCCAAAGCAGTGATAGCACAAAGAGAGGATGAAAACAGAACAGCACACACACATTTAGCGCACCCACGTAAGTTCAGGACATACACTCACAGTGGTATAATACATGAAGCATTGTGTTAATTCATGTGAAATGTGTCCAGGGAAGGACAACGTTGTGCTTAGCAACTGAAAAACCAACATAGGGACTGCTAAAAAGCTATTACTGGGAGCCATGGATCCTAAGGACTCTACCCTAAAAAGGGCAAGTGAGCTCGTGGCTCAGAAGCAGAGCAATGACTAACTGTAAAAAAAAAAAAAAAAAAAAAAAAAACAAAAGAAAGAAAAGGAACTGAAAAAGATCGGATAAACAGACACCAACTGCGGATGGCTGACTTACACAGAACTCCATTGATAGTTATGCAGATAAATGAAAATATTGATGAACTAAATGGCCGACCATCTGGAAAATGCAAGACTCATGTTATTTATAAGAGATGTACTTTAAATACATTGGCACCAGCATACACAGACAGCAAGCATTACAAAATTGGTGTGGTTACTTTAATAGCAAACAACACAGCATTCAAGATGAGTATTCTAGAGATACAAAGGCAACACTGAAATCCTAAATATGTATCCGCTTAATAACAAAGATTCAAAACACATGAAGCAAAAACTGGCTACATAAGAGAGAGAAAAGGACAAAACCACATTCAGAGATGGATAATGAAAATGAGAAATACAGAGCCAAAGATATAGGAAGAAATGGATATAGAGCCACAGACAGACTGACTGAAAAGGACGGATGATGGACACCAGCGGTGGGGAGTAACTGACAGAAGGAAGCTGTCCTGGAGGGTGGGGTGTCCCAGGTTCAGGAGCCTGGGTTGATGGGGTCTTTGGGCGGGTGGGTATACGGGAGATTGTACCACTTACCCGTAACCCCATAAAACCTTGGGGGCCAGGTTCCCCAGGCAGTCCCTGTATCAGAGGAGGGAAAGAACTAAGTTAGCTGGTGAGAGCTATCATCTAGGACCCCTGGGCTCCCTGGAACCCCCCAGTTCGAGGTCAACTGTGTACTCACTCTCTCACCCTTCTCTCCTGGGTGGCCAGAGGTTCCTTTGGGTCCAGAAGGGCCTGGAGTTCCCTGAACAATAAGACAGGGGCTCAGCCTTGTGCTGCGGTAGACAGGACAGGGTAGACAGGGTGGGGACTGAGGAAATAGGGAGGGAGCCCCAGCTTGACCCAGGCCTCACCATATGCCCAGCGCACACAGCAGGCAAGTCAGACTGTTAAGAGTTTTGGAGTCAGACATCCCCACCCTGTGTGCTGGCTGCAGCCTGAAGACTTTCCCCTTTTCTTGGCCTCAAGGGATAATAATACTTCTTGTTGGGTGACCAGAGTTAAGAAGATTTGTGGAAAACACTTTGCATATCAAAGTGCTTACTGAATGGATGGATGAACAAATGGGTGAATGGAGTTACGCATGGGTGGAAGAACTTGGATAATGACTTACCATGTGTCCAGGACTCCCAGGGGCACCCGTGGGGCCAGGAAGCCCAGGAGGACCTGAATAAAACGGGATGTCTTCAGGGATAGAATGGGCCACAAGGCTAACTAGTTCCTGCTAACTAGTTCCCCATCAACTGTCTCCAAATAGCCACAGTCCAGGACCTGTGGCTCAACTTACCCATGGGCCCCGGGGGGGCCTGGAGGGCCTGGGGGCCCAGTGGGTCCTTGGGGCCAGTGGCTGCCAGTCTCAGTAAAGGTATTGGATAGTAATGGATCTCCTGGGAGAGGAAAGATAGTGAGTGTGTAGGGCTGGGGAGGTGAGGCAGCCAGTCATCACCTTCTGCCCCTGCCACACTGACTCTATAGGACAGCCTGCAGCACAGATAGGGCCACCAGTACCTGCTGCCAGGTACAGAGAGGAAGGGAGACCTGGGTTCTAATTCTGCCACAGTCTAGCTAGTGACATCCAGAATGGCTTTCTTCTTTGCTGACTCTGTACTGTTTACCTGTTGAATAATAGCGAAAGCTGCCTCATACCAACTGTCTACCATGTTTCACGCTTCTATGCATTGAGGATCATGGAGCCCAAGAGGTTGGCATTGTTGCCATCCATACAATAGAAACAAGGACACTTGACGCTAGGTGCCAAAAAAAAAAAAAAAAAAAAAAAGGAATGGTACCCAATTGTCCATCAAACATCAGTTGCAAATGGGCTTGAAATTGCTTCTGTGCTTTCCAACTGCTCCAACCTCTGGCAGCATGTGGGGAGGTTGGGCCAGGCTGCCTGAGGCAGATGCCTGGGATCCACACTGGTGCTCAGCTGAGGGAGGGGTGTGGAGCCACCCTGAGCCACAGGGTCATGGCTGTAGCCTTGGGAGCTCAGCACTCAGTCTTGAGGTTAAGCCTTGAGCTTCCCAGCACTCTGAGGGCTGGACTGCAGCAGCCAGCTCTGAGGTCCAGGAGGGCCTAATGCCAGGGGGTTCTGAGCATGTGGGTCTATACCGGCTCCCCCACCCCCAGTGTGTGGAAGTGGCACATGACCTTCCTTTCTGGCCTCAGTGTCCTTTCTCTGTGAACAGAATGTCAGCATCTGCTGAACAACTGGGTGACAACTGGGCAAGCCCGGCACACAGATGACACCTGACAGATGGCAACAGGTACCAGGATTATGACTACTCTAACTTCAATCATCCCACCTCAAAACACTGGGACTCCAGGGGGACTTACCATGCAAGGAGATCTGGGCATGGGGTGGTCCAACAGGGGCTGGAGGCCCTGGGGGTCCTGGGGGCCCAGGAGGACCTGGAGGTCCTATCTTTCCAGGGATGCCTGCAGCTCCAGTCTGGCCAGGATGTCCTGGGGGGCCCTGTGGACCTGCAGTAAGAACAGGGATTGAAGGGTATACGGGAGGCAGGGACAAGGAAGTCTGGGGCAGTGGGTACAAAGACTCTGAAGTACACAGGCCTGTCCTCTTGGCCACCTGTTCCAGGGAAGAAGACAGCATTGTGCCCTCTCTCTCAGCCAAGCCGTTCTGGCTTCCTTCTATAGGGCCTAGACCTCCCAGAGTTCTCCACAGAGCCCTAGACAGAAAGGTTAGGCACTGATGTTTCTTGCCTGCCTAGCTATATCCCTGGTCCTGGAGGCAAAGACTAGGCTTTCCCCACCTACTGCCCAGCTCAGGGTCTGCTGAGAGAGGTGCATGAGCCAAGTGGACCAAGATGGTTTCATAGTCCAGGCACCCCTGGAGGGCTGGTGAGCAGAAAGGCCAGGTGAGTGGACCAGGCCGGTCCATCTTGACTATGCCAATGTTGGGAAAGACATCCACTGAGTCCCCAGGCAGTAGGGATGCTGACAGAAACTGGAGAGAGCCATCTGTGGGGGTGCATACCTTTAGTCCTACCACTCGGGAAGTCGAGAAAGGTGGATCTCTATGAGTTCAAGGCCAGCCTGCTCTACATAGCAAGCTCCAGGCCAGCCAAGGCTACATAGTGAGTCCCTGTCTCGAACAAACAAAAAAAGAACCAAACAATACAATATGAAACAAAAAAGAGGGTCGGGAGGTGACCCCATGGGCACTCACCTGGTGGGCCTCTCATCCTCCCTGGGCCCTGGCTGCCAGTGTCTCCCTTGGGGCCAGTGGGCCCGGGCGGCTCCCAGGAGTCAACTCTGTCTGCAGAGTGAAGCACATGAACTTGACCTCTATGGGGTCGCATTTGACCCCCACCCTGACCTGGTCCCTCAGCCCCTACTATCTTCAGGTAGCTGTTCACCCTCTTGAATTCTCACTTAGCTTCTCTCGAACCCTGGGGTGAGGGGTGAGGCAGGGGTCAGCATCCTGCTAGGTGTGAGAGGGGAGACCACAGACTCCCCTCCCTGAAATAGAACTGCCCACTTCCCAGACTCCAGTGCTGGGGGGACACAGGTGCCTGCAGTCACATCCACTGGAGAGCTAGGAAGACTGAGGGGTCAGGTGAGGCATTTCTTCCACCTGAAATATCACATAGGTGTATGTACCCTGCTATGTTCCTTACCCTGCAGGCCTCCATCTCCAGGGCTGCCCTGGGCAGCTGGGTGGCCCCAGAGCAGGGCAGAGTCCTCAGGGGGAGCTGGGATTAAGGACATTGCTTGTTCTGTAACTCTCAGCACAGCTACCTGTGGAAGAAGAGGAAGAGATGGGCGGTGCCAGGAACTCACTAAGGACAGTGTAGCCAGGAGGCCTTGGCCTTGGAGTCCACAGGCCCAAGGAGCCAGCAGAATCCAGCTGTGAGTAGAGACCAGAGCTTACAGGGGCCCAGAATATCATCAGAAGTGACTGTTTTTCAACATGCACAATTCATAATATGCACCATGGAACAATCATTCTGCACCCTAGTTGAGTTCTGGGATCATGGGGTCTGCTGGCCACACTAGTGTGCTGCTTCTGTCAAAGTTCCACAGGGGGGCTGAGAGGGGCTGTGTGTACCTGTGTATGTGTGTGTGTCTCTGTGTGTGTGAGTATGTATGTATGTATTTATGTATAAGTGTGAGAGTGAGTGTATGTCTGTGTATGTGAGTGTGTGCATGTGAATGTGTGAAAGTGTGTATGAGTTGTGAGTGTGCATGTGAACATGTCTATGTGTGTGTATGTGTGTATGAGCATGTATGTGTGAGAGTGTGTGTGTCTGTGTGAGTGTAGTATGTGAGCGTATGTGTGAGTCTCTGAGGTCTGTGTGTGTGTGTATGTGTATGTGTGTGTGTGCTGAAGATTGATTACACTGAAAGTGCTATACCACTGAGATGTTGCAGGGAAAACTGGGTGAGTCTGACACCCTACACCTATACAGGGTTCAGGATGAGGAAGAAGATTTTGCAAGTACTCAAGCTCCTGACAAATGGTCAGGAAAAGGAAAGATGGCCACCTAGGTTTGTAATTATGTAACCACTCCTTCTGGGATCTGGCTTCTGATGGCAGTTAACCCTTTACTAAACTTCCTCACATCTGATCATGACAAGTTCCCAGAAGAGGGAATAGCAGTGCAAAGAGACAGTGAGTATCCACGCATGCTCAGAAAACCTGGAAGAAAAAGATGATTGAAAGAGGATAGATAGCCGGGCGGTGGTGGCGCACGCTTTTAATCCCAGCACTTGGGAGGCAGAGGCAGGCGGATCTTTGCGAGTTCGAGGCCAGCCTGGTCTACAAAGCGAGTCCAGGACAGCCAGAGCTGTTAAACAGAGAAACCCTGTCTCAAAAAACCAAAAAAAAAAAAAAAAAAAAAAAGAAAGAGGATAGATAGCTCAGGGCCAGTGAGATGGCCCAGAGGGCAAAAGCTCCTACAACCAAGACTAACAATCTGAGTTCAGTTCCAGGACCCACACAGTAGAAAAGAAGAACATGCCAAATTATCCTGTGACCTCCACACAAACACTGTGGTCCTCCCATGCCACCAGACACAAATAAATAATTTTTTTTTTAAAAGGTGACAGTTCATGCCGGTAATCCCAATTACTCAGGAGGTGGAGAGAGGAGGATCTAGAGTTGAAGACCAGCCTGGACTACACAGAAATGCACCAGTTTAAAAAAAAAAGAAAGAAAGAAAAAGAAAAAGAGTAGTTTTGTAGCTCAGTTGGTGAAGTGCTGGCCTATCATGCAAGAAGCCCTGGGCTTGATCCTAGCACCACATAAACCAGATGTGGTGGTGTACATCTGTAATCCAAGCATGGGCCAGGTGGAGGCAGGAAGTCATCCTGAGCTGTGCAGCCAGTTTGAAGCCAGCCTGGGATACACGACACCCTCTCAAAACAGAGAGGGGGTTGGTGAGTGGGTGATGATCGATCCTGTCACTGAACTTGATGACTTGAGTTTGACCCCTAGGACCCACATTTTGGATGGAGAGAACTCCACATACATACAATAGACAAACAAATGCTCTAAAAAGACAGGCAGATCTCTAAGTTGGAGACCAACTTGGTCTATATAGTAAGTTTCAGGCCAGCCTGGGATACACAGTGAGACCCTGTCTTAAAAGCCACTGGTTTTCTCTCTGGGGCACAGTCAGTCCCTGTAAACAGTTTTCTGGATTTCTGAGGTCTTCCTGATTCTACATTCAGAATCTTGTTTACTGTCTTACTTTATAACTTTAAAAGCCTTTTTATCTTGAGATAATTTGAGATGTGTAATGGGCACTTTCCTTTTCAAACTGGAAGATGGTACGGAGGGGTAGGATAAAGGACAAAGGTGAGAGGTGGGCAGGGTCTGTCATTGCTCTTGGGGATGTGTCCTCGCTTATCTGGCTGAGGCTGGGTCTCGTAGTATGGGCCTCCTGGAGGGATGGCATACCAGGCTGTAGGACTGCACAGCATCATGGGAAAGGCACCTTGAGCAAAGCACAAGGACCTGGACGGACACTAGCAGGGGCTGGGCCATGCCTGCTGGAAAACAGTCTGCCCAATCCATGAGTTTCCCTAAGAGTGGAAGCTCAGAACGTGGGCATGGGGGTACAGGAAGGAGTAGGGGAGGCCAACATGTCCAAGGCCCGGGACAAGAGGGGCGATGCTCACCCACCTTGGCCTCCAGCACCTTCAGCCTCTCCGTCAGCTCAGACACTTTGCTGCAGTTGAGACAACCTGTGGGGAGGGGGAAGGCTGGGGCTAAGGTCAGGGGTCCTAGGTCCCCTTGGAGTCCTCACCTCTGAGGGGAGGCAGGTACCTGATAATCCTAATCTATGGGGGAGCAGTGTAAGGCTGGGCTGCGGAGTCACTGCAGGCCCAGGGGACAATACCCCTCAGAGTTCCTTCTATTCCAGAGCCTCCAGAGAGGAGCTTTTCTCCCAGCACAGCCCTCGAGGCCCTGGTTCTGGGAGTCTCAGCATCTAAATGATCCCAACCCCATGAGCAGGCAGGAAATCCTGTTTCCTACTGGGCAGGGTAGGGCCTGAGCCTACCAGCTCTGGGGACCAAGAGACCACAGTTCAGATGCTACTGGCCTCACAGGTAACATTGTCTGGCTGTGTCAAAGAACCACACTGTAGCTTCTCTGACCATTTATAGAGTCTGTCCAAACTGGCTGGTCCTCACTGTAGCCCTGTGTGGCAGGCACACAGGAGGCACTAGAGTTTGTGACGAGGTGCAGTGAGTGCCTAACAAAGTAACCCACACAGTCAGAGGACCCAAGCCTAGAATTGCTCATTCCTGGCTATGGCACTTTGGCAGGGCAGGGTTCCACTTGACCCTCAGGTTCCTGTTTGGTTTGTTTTGGTTTTTCTAGACAGGGTTTCTCTGTGTAACACCCCTGACTGTCCTGGAACTCACTATGTAGACCACGCTGGTCTTGAATTCACAGAGATCCACCTGCCTCTGCCTCCCGAGTGCTGGGATTAAAGGAGTGTGCCACCACACCCAGCCAGGTTCCTGCTCTTGACTATATATACTCAACAAGGTCTTCTGGGCATTGTGGGCAGCTATGAAGTTTGAAAGCATCCAGCTTAGGCCTCAAGCACCCCCAGAAAAGCAGAGGCTTAGTACAGAGAGGAAACTGGGGAGTTGGACCCATAATTACAAAAATCCAGCAGTCATAGGTCTCAGGTGGCTGGCCCAATGCAAATTCCCCTCTGGGTACTTCCTCTGCCTTCAGGGTGTCTGTCCAGGGGGTAAGGTAAAGTAGTGTTCCCATCATCTTCTACTGTTGGACTCAGCTGGCTTCCAGGACCATTACCACACTGCCCTGGGTCCATCCTAGATCCCCTCCAGTCTAGAGGTCCCCAAAAGGCTGCCCCAGGACCCACCTGAGAAGGCTGTGGGCCGTACTGCCATCCGTCGCATGGTGCTGCCTGACCATGTGGGCTCCAGGAAGCCAGGGGAGCCTGCAATGGAGGGACAGTGGGCTAAGAAGTCTGCTGACCTGAGCTAGCCTTGCCTCATTAGACAGTCTTTCGTGCTGTTGTCACCCCAGCATGGATCTTTGCTCCCCTTAATGCAGAGAGAGGCACAGGGAGATGGAGTAATCTCTCGGGGTCACAGAGCAGTAAGGAGCCAGGGCTAAACAAGGCTGACCACTTGATGGGCTGGTGAGAGGTGCTGGCTATCTGTGGGGGCCACAGACAAGGCTAAGGGATTCCCCAATGACCCCAGCTACTGACAGAGCCTAACAGACAAGCTCAGCTCGTAGCTCCTCTATTTACTGATCTGTGTGATCTGTCTTCTCTATACATTCTGACTTTTCTCCCATGTGTAAAATGGAACAGCAAGGCCAGGAGAGGGTTATGTGTGCAGAGGTCCTACTGCACATGCACAGGGCTCAGGTACACAGTAGATGCTCAGCAATGATGCTGCTCTGGTTGCTGTGCTTGCTCTTCATACCCCACTTGGTGAGAAAAGACCAAAGTGACTTCACATGTTTCAATGAAAGCCAGAGGGAGGCTGGCTGCCTGTTCCAGGAGCCTACCCGCTCCACATCCAGGAGGTTTACCCAGCCTGGCTGGTCTGGTTTCATGGGCCTGGTTTTCCACACAGCTGGAGGGGACTGGCTAGCCAAGCAAAGGGCGGAGGGCGCAGCTGGAGGAGCTCTCCAGCCAACAGTGGTAACTGCCCTCCTCAGCCCCCTGTGCCTGCCTTTTAAGGCCATGGAGTGTCATCCTGTGGGGAGACAAAACCCAAATAAGGCACCAGCCTGGCTGCTTGGTCATGGGCTGCGGGCTGAGGCAGGGAGTGAGAGGCGCCGGCAATCCAAACCAGGCCAGCCCCCAACAGGGAGGCTGCCTGGCCCTGCTCTGGGTCCCAACATGCACATGAATTTTTTTGCTTAGGCTGGGCGACTTCCCTAAGAGTCCCAGGGGCCTGCAACTTACTCAGGTACAGGGGTAAGTGCCTCCTACAGGGTACAATAATGGGAGTTTGCAGCCCTGGAAAGTGGCAAAGATGGGGGAAGGGTGCCAAGGAGGGCAGATTCCACTGTGAAGCAGGCCTTGTGCCCAGTGTGTTGTGTAGCCCAGGACAGCTCTACAAAAGGCAACCACCACAGCTAACTCATGTTTAGCGCGCGCACGCGCATGCACACACACACACACACACACATGCACAGACACATACACACCATTCCCGCACATCCCAAGCACCCACGTCTAGTTTGCCACTGAGAACTGGGACTATACAGTTCTAATAGATAGGAACGGGACCCTCCTTTGGTCCCAGGAACAGCCAAGTGGATGAGTGAATAGGCCCCTCCCTGCTTTTCTCTTGGGGAAACAAGGCAGAGGAATAAAGTGACTTACTCATGGTCCTCCCTCTGAAGTTCTTCAGTTCAAGACCAAACCCAAGCAAGGCTGACTACACGATGGGACCTCTTTATCGGTCCACCTGGCAGAAAAGCCTGTCCAGCAAGGAGATGAACCTCTGGCACCCCTTTATCCATTTCATCCCAGGTGAGAGTACAAAATGTCACTTTATTATTCTTTGCAAAAAACAAAATAAAAACCGACCCAAAGCAGCATAAGTCTGTCTTTTGAATTTTTTCTTTTTGGGGGTTAACAGGTGTCTCATAGAACCCAGGCTGACCTAGCACTCCCTGTGTGGCCAAGGATGACTTTGAATTTGTGATCCTCCTGCCTCCAGGTGTGTGCCACCATGCCTACCTTTGTTTCTTTATTTTCCAGAAGGATCTCCCTATGTAGCCCAGGTTGGACTCAAACTTTTAATCCTCCTGCCTCAGCCTCTTTAGCATTAGGGTTAGTGGTTTGCAGCACTATAGCTAGCTTCTTTTTCCTTTTTTCCCCACAGCACTTTCTGTGTGTGCATATCCCTCGAAGACTACTGATTAGAGCAGTTCTCCAGATGACTGCCACTAGTCTGTCCCTTGACTTCAGTTCCTGCCCCACAGGGACAAGGACCTTGATCATCTTGTATCTGCCAAGAGAAGTCCTGGGAACTCTGGAGGACTACAAACACCTTGACAAAGCTTTTGTTGTGAGCACACTCACACATCAGGCAAGCAAAAAATAAACTCCCCAAAAGCACAATGACAGGCAAAACAAGGCAGGTGACAGACACAGCTGCCCCCAGGAGGAACACACAGATGCTCTGATGGCACACAGGGTGTCCCTGAGTTACCAATCAGTGGACTTGTGGTTGGAAATAATTTTCCAAGCAATTTGATTTGGGATATTTAGCCAAGAGCCATAAAGAACTAGAAGATGGCCAGAGGGGCTGGGGAGATGGCTCAGCCAGGAAAGTGCAGGCACGAGGACCTGAGTTCAGTCCTTAGCACCTGCGTGAAAGCTGAGTGTGGTAGCATGTGCCTACAATCCCAGTGGTGGGGAGGTGGAGACAGGAGGGAAGATCCCTGAGGCTTACTGGCAGGCCAGTCTAGCTGAATCACAGAGCTCCAGGGCCAGCAGTAGACCCTATGTCAAAAGAAAAGTAGAGAGAGTGAGGGAGACAGTTAATATCGAGCTTCAGCCCCCATATGTACATGTGTGCTTGCCCACACAATGCACACATATGTGCACATATATCTACACATGAATTCGCACGTGCACACACATATCCACACATGCACACATGTGCATACACACATATCCACACATGTATACACATGTGTATCCACACATGTATTACACACATACCCATGCACACACATGCCCACACTCTGTAAACACGCACATACCCACACACATGTACATATGTGTATACACACATGTATACATACATGTATACACACACACACACACACACATATGCACATACCTGGAGCAGCAGTACAGACAGAGTAGCTCAAAATGATTGTGAATTTCAACTAGAAAAGAGAGTTTAGTTGGACATGGTGGTACACACCTGTGATTCCAGCATTTAGGGAGCTGAGGCAGGAGGATCAGGAGTTTGAGGCCAGCCTGGTCTGCAAGAGAGACCTTGTCTCAAAAATGTTTAGGTAGGGATGGAGAGATGGCTCAGTGGTTGAAAGTGCTCGCTATTCTTTCAGAGGACTCCAGTTTGGTTCCTAGCATCCATATTGTTTGGATCACAACCTTCTATAACTCCAGCTCCACTGGATCTGATACCCTCTTCTTGTCTGTTTGAATACCTGCATTCACATGTGCACATATGTGCAGAGAGAGACAGACAGAGAGAGAAATAAATTATAAAATTTGTTTTTGTTTGTTTTGTTTTTTAAAGATTTGTTTATTTATGTATATGTGTGCTCTATCTGCATGTGTACCTGCAGCCAGAAGAGGATATCAGACTGCAGTGTGGATGGTTGTAAGCTATCATGTGGTTGCTGGGAATTGAACTCAGGACCTCTGGAAGAGTAGGTAGTGCTCTCAACCGCTGAGCCATCTCTCTAGCCCCTAAAATTTGTTTTTAAGATATTTTTTGGGAGCTGGAGAGATGGCTCAGTGGCTAAGAGCACTTGTCCCCTACCCCCCCAAGGACAGGGTTTCTTTGGGTAGCCTGGCTGTCCTGGAACTTCCTCTGTAGACTAGACTGACCTTGAACTCACAGACACTCACCTGTCTCTGCCTCTCAAGCACAGGGATTAAGGCGTGCGCCATCACCCGGCTTAAGAGCATTAGTTCTTTCAGAGGCCCTGGGTTCAGTTCCCAGTACCCACATGATGGCTCACAACCATCTGTAACTCCAGTTCCAGGAGACCTGGTGCACATACACACACATGGACCAAAAACTCATAAAAATAAGTAAATCTAAAAGAAAAAAAAACCCTAAGTATAGGGCTAGGATGTGGTTAGTTCAGTGGTGGACTGCTGGCCTAGCACAGGCAAAGAAGCCTGAGTCCCATCTTTAGCAACAAAGCAGAGAAAAAAGAAAAGGTAACTTTAAGGAAACAATAAAACTCAAAAAGGACTAGAAAATATTGCTTATAGTCAGGATTCACAGAAATCAGCCAAACCTCCCAAAGCTCTGATAAACAGATAAAATGCCTTGCTGTAGGAGGGCTCTTTAGTGTACACAGCTTAGTATAGATGTTGTTGGGCTGGGAGATGGCTGGCTATGGCTACAATATTCCATCGGTCCCCCTGGTGTTTGGCCAGAGACCCTAAAGTAGGCTCACGGGATCACGCATTCCACTGACTCTGGGGCAGTTCCTCCTGTCTAGGAGCTCTCCATCTGTTCACATGTGTACATCCCTGGCCCCAATTCCTACAACTATAGTTCCTATGTCACCTCTTCTAGGAAGGTGACAGGCCAGGCCAGTCTTGCACTAGTGCCAAAGCCCCGCTGAAGTGCTCATGGCTCTCAGACCCCTCCAGGGCTGGTGTGCTCTGCCATTTCTAGCCTTCTCGCCTTCCTGCACCAAGTGTTCTTCCACATGCCAGGGTACAGAAGAGCATCAAGGCCCAGAGAGGAGGTCTCTGCCCTGCCCACACAGCCGGACCAATGGGGTGGGTTCTGAGCCTGCCTCAAACTGAGAATGTGGATGGAAGAAGTTTGGGGGGTGTGTGTCTCTGGGCTCCCTCAGCCCTGTGACTTTTCCTGCCAAGGAGCAGAGCTAGGGGAGGGGCTTCCTTGTTCACACCCAACCCCCCAAGACCCACCTGGCTTGGTGACCACACAGACCATATGGCCACAGCCTTCCTAGCTGGATCACATCTCCTGTGTGAATTTACTTTGCAAATGTAAATATTTGCGGATGGCCAGCCGGTGGTCTGAGCCAGGGCTTAGGGTCAGAGCTGGGGCTCTCAGCGCCAAGAACCTTCCAGCTCAGTCAGGAGGCCTCTGGGAAGGCTTGCTGTGTGCCTGGCCCAGTCAGGGTGGACAAGTTTCATTCAATTTTAAATGCTCACTTTGGGACAGGCCCATTCCAGACCCTGGAGCTGAAGGAGTCATGCTGGGAGAGTGGGGTCAGCTTTGCCTTACTAGGAGCACCAAGGTGGCCACAGGCAGACAAGGTAGCCACTGCCAAGGCCACAGAGTGCAGGGAGAAGGCCAGTGTGGGCACAGGGTATAGGGTGTGTGTGGCAAGAAGCTGAGTGTTATGAGAATGTAGGAGGCCAGGATCCTAGCGGAGTAGCAGGGAGGCAGGGCTGGCTGAGACTTCCAGGCAGGAATGGGAGTGAATGGGTGGTGGACATAGGTGGGATGACACAATATTTAGCCCTCAGGACTCTGATCCTCTAAAGCAAAGCACACGCTTGGCTCTGCACCTGGGGACCTGGCTGGCACAAGACAGACATGTGAGGGACATGCCCAGTCCCAGAGAGTGGAGAGGCTGAGGTGCCCTGGAAGGGCATGACCACAACCTGCCTCACATCTGTTCCGAGGCTTTGGGGCTGTGGTATCTAAGCAAATGTCCATGCCCGGTTTCCCCACCAAGAAGAACAAGGGTCGAGGAGGTCCCAGATAGGGCAGAGACAAGCATATTGGAAGACAGTGAAACAATGAAAGGAAGCAGAATGGAGAGGAGAGCCATGAACAAAGGAAGGTGAGTCCCAGCTTCTCCAAGTCTTCATCTAGGGGTGCTCACAGCACCCCACCTGTCAGAGCAGGCTCCCTGGGATGTCTTCAGCTATGCTGCCGCAGAGCTCAAGCCCCACTCCAGAGCCAGCTTGACCGGCAGCTGTCCCCTCTCTGAGCTTCCCGGGGATAACGCAGGGGACACTAGCAGCTTCCCTTCCCCTTGTCACTGCTTTTGCAGGAGGGGCTGAGACAGGATGCCGCCGGAGAGAACTTGGCCACAATAGTTATACCCTCGGACCCACACCCTCTCTGAGCCTTATCATGTGGACTATGGGGCTTGTGGGCAGTAGGAGCGCAGGGGGGCCCTTTGGCAGAGTGATGGGGTGAGGGTGTGTGTGGGGCAGATTACAGCAGCTCTACTTTACACACAGGTTCAGGCACTGGCCCACGACACTCTGCCCCCCTTCCAGCCAGGGCCCTGGCACTGGTCAGCTCTCGGCCTGCCCTGCCTTGGCCTTGGATCTTTCTCATCCATTGTTTCCACAAGTAGATGGCCAGGCAGTGCTGTACCTGAGCCAGGTCATTTTTAGCCATACTGTCTCCTCCCAAGGCCTGGAAGGACCAAACAATAGGTGAATCTCAACCCTAGCTCTTGCATGCTGTGTGACCCTGGGCTGTTCCCTTGCCCTCTCTGAGCCTCACAGTCCCCACATGTAATGTGGGACCCTCACTGGTGGTCACGAACAATGACTGAGACTATGCTCGATCACTGTCACAGCATGACTGTCCCCATTCCATATGTGAGGAAAACAACCTGGACCACCAGCAATACAATCACATGCTGAGCAGCTGACTGAGGAACTGGGTCCCTGCACCTTCTGGCTCACCAGGGACCCCCCAGCACAGGGGAGAGACTTATCTGGGGTATGTAAAAGATGCAGGCACAACTGTCCACTTTTATTTATTTATTTATTTTTGATTCTGGAATGGTAGTGTCTCCCCTTCCTCTATAGCTGCTTATGTCCCTGCTGCTGGCGGTGACACAACTCTGGGGCCCCAGGTCACGTCACAGCCATGGGATGGTCATAAGAACAGCCAACATGAGGGGAAGCAGCTGAGGGAGTGTGGCCTGAATCCAGCTGTAGGAGGAAGGGCAGAGACCAGGATGGGCTGGCAATGTTCCCACGCTTGTCCCATCTGCCACCATGCAGCCCAACAAACCACCTCATTCCAGTAACACCGGGAGAAGCAGACTCCATTTTCAGACTCAACAGTCACAAGGGTGGGGGCCCTGAGGTTCAGATGGAGAACCTAGACTGCTTTAAGTGCGCCTGATAGTCTGGTGTCCTTTCCTTTCCTTTCTTTTTTCTTTTGGTTTTTTGAGACAGGGTTTCTCTGTGTAACAGCCCTGGCTGTCCTGGACTCACTTTGTAGACCAGGCTGGCCTCGAACTCACAGAGATCCACCTGCCTCTGCCTCCTGAGTGCTGGGATTAAAGGCATGTGCCACCATGCCCAGCCTGTGTCCTTTTCTGAAGACACACACACTCTGTTCTTGTTTTGTTTTGAGATAGGGCCTCACTGTGTGGTTCTGGCTGTCCTGGAACTTACTCTGTAGACCAGAATGGCTTCAAACTGACAGAGATCTGCCTGCCTCTGCCTCCCAAATGCTGGGATTAAAGGTGTGCACCACCACGTCTTACTGCTGGGCCCCCGACAAACACACAAACACACTCTGAACAGACACACTGCTTTCACTGTCTTCCAGGCCAGGACTCTTGCATGTTGCCTTGGGAGTTCTGAGCTGAGGCTTTCACAGATAGTGGGGGGGGTGAAGTTGGCCTGACCAGGAAGCCCTGAGTACCCTGTCCTCAGGCTGGGACTTGAAGGCCCCAAGAAAGAGTGGTAGACATTAAACGTGGTCTGGCATACAGCCTCCAGCAGCTGTCTCCACATGTCCTCTAACTCCCACCTGCTCACTGAGGCCCCAGGGATACAGTAGCCATTGTGTGACAAGGCCTCACCTGAGTTCCCACACCCTTGGGTTTGCTCACAGTACCCCTGTGGTCTCCTTGGCAGCTGTCCCTAGCAGCTGGCTTTTCTTTTACCCTTGGGGCTCCTTCCACCTTCCCTTCTACTGGTGGGAAGGGCACTGGTCCAGGCTTAAGCCTCACAAACCGACTGCATGGTTCCCTCTGCAGGGATGTTTGATCTTGGGCATGCCTACTCCATTTCTCTCCAGCTCCACTTGTCCCTGTCTCAGAACTGCCAGATCTTCTCGTATCTTGTTTTTCATCAGATTGGAACCACGCTACCACTCTCTTCTGTTCCCAGAGCTTTGTGTATGCTAGGCAAGCACGCCACCATTAATTCCTACTTCATTCGCAATGGACTCTGGGCCCTCAACCCCACCTCTCTGCCCTCAGTTTCTCCATCATGAGTTGGAGGGGTGTTCACTCAGCTCCTCATTCACCTGATGCAGAACCCCATTTTCATGTCCCTGTTCCTGGAACCAGCCCATAACCTTGTGCTGTGGGCACCTTCTCTAAGGCTGATTCTGGGCCACTTCATTCCCAGTTGAGCCATGCCTGGAAATGGAGCTCTTGACCCTTTCACATCTGCTGCTGTGGGCTCAGCCAGGCAGTGAAGAAGGCCAGGGTCCAGCAGCATAAGAGGCAGGACCGTCCAGGGAGAGCTGCAGGCTCCAGGGCTGAGCCACCCCAAGCTGAATGTGTAGATTGGGAATGTGTGAAAGCGTACCCCTGGATGGGACACATTCTGCACATGAGGCACAAAGATGAGTGTACCCAAAAGGCTCAAGACAACAGAACCACAGTCTTTTCTGCCACAGGGTGGAGTACACTGCCCCCCCCCCTTTCCTAGCTGGCTCAAATAGCTGTTGTCCTCCAG
Organism: Lophiomys imhausi; assembly: GCA_907164525.1. Taxonomy (NCBI): domain Eukaryota; kingdom Metazoa; phylum Chordata; class Mammalia; order Rodentia; family Muridae; genus Lophiomys; species Lophiomys imhausi. The sequence goes on along the minus strand of CAJQZJ010031795.1, from coordinate 302,240 downwards.
ATGGCCTGGCTATGATAGCCTGTGGGGACATGTGGATGGGTTTCCCCAGTGCAGAACTTAAGTATTGAGCATCCCCACAGGCTGAGGTGTTGAAACTGTGGTCCTTGGGGTGGTACTATTGGTGTACTTATAAGAGGTGGGGCCTATGGGCTGGGAATGTAGCTCAGTTGGTAGATGTTTGCCCAACATGCATGAAGCACCTGAGCCTGGGTAGCACATGCCTACAATCCCAACACTCAAGATGTGGAGGCAAGAGGAACAGAAATTAAAGGTTATCCTGGGCTACATAGAAAGTTCAAGGCTGCCGGACGTGGTGGCGCACGCCTTTAATCCCAGCACTCGGGAGGCAGAGGCAGGAGGATCTCTGTGAGTTCGAGGCCAGCCGGGTCTACAAATCGAGTCCAGGACAGCCGGGGCTGTTATACAAAAAAACCTTGTCTCGAAAAACCAAAAAAAAAAAAAGAAAGGTCAAGGCTAACCTGGCTTGCATGCAAGAAACCATTTTTTGAAAAGGAGGTGGGACTTACAAGCCACTAAGAATGTGCATTTGCAGTGGGACAGGCCCCTGCACCCATTCCTTTTCTATATCAGCATGAGATATGCTCCCGCCATGGTGTGCTGCCTTGCCCATAGGCCCAAAGCCCTAAGATCAACCAGTCTCAGTCTAGAAGCTCCAAAATGTGAACCAGAATTAGTCCTTTTACTATGTAAATGTATCACCTGAAGTATTTTGTCATAGTGATGGAAAGCTGGTTAACACAAGTTAGAAAGAAGAAAAAAACTTGGGATGGCATGATTTAAGAGGGGAATGACACGGCAGAAACAAATATTACCCGGGCCCCTAAGAGGCAAGCAGTCACCAAGAAGGAGACAGAAGGCATCGTATGAATGGGAGGCACTTCACAAACTGTCCTAGGTTCCAGGTAACAGGCTGTCCTACCTTCTTCACATGTCGCCCCTGAATGTCCAGGGCAGCACCTCCATTCGTGGGCAGTCACTGTCTTGTACATCACTTTGTACATGGGCCTCACCACAGTTCTGTAACTGAAAGAAAGGACAGGTATCCTGGCTCAGACAGGGTCCTCCACCATATTTTCCTGCTGCCCTGGATGCCCTGGCGACAACGCCAGAGCTTCCTGGATCTTCCTCCCCCTCCATTTCTGGATTTATCTCTTTACTAACCACTAGGCCCATGGGGGTCTGGATTTCAACTGCTGGCTGGGCTACCCTGCCCCTAACTGTGCTGCTGGCAGCTCTAGTATGATCCTGAAGTTGCCTCCCTATACAATGCTGCCTTTGTCCCACCTATCCTAAGCACCCCCCGCCTTCCCGGGCACTCCATGCAATGACCCAGGCATTCACCCGTGCTATGCCACAACTTGGGGAGCCAGTGTTCCTTCCCCATCACAGTTCCACTCACCTGCTCCCAGGGCAGCCCAGGGGCCATGGGCAGCTCTGCAGCACTCGCTGGAGGTAGGTGCCATTCTGCACATGGCAAGAGACGGTACGGGTCACCACATAAGAGCACCAGTTCCTGAGACAAACCCACAGAGGAGAAGGTCAAATGGCAGGGCCAGGACTCCAGGAGGATGGGCAAAGGGGACCTGTGTTCTCCTGAGCCCTCAATCTCAAGGTAGAGAGACCGCTGGGCTCTCTGTGTCATTTAGGTAGACACAGAGCCTGAAGCTCATCAGTGAACTCAATAGCCTCAGAATGGGTGCTCACGCTGGGGGCTCCCAGGAGGCCTCGGGAGTGAGCTGCAGGAGCAAGATGGAGCAAGGTATGCTCATGGTGGTGGTGGAGCGGTGGGGTGGGAGGTGGAGGGGCTCTGCCTCCTTTGTGTCTAGTCTCCCATTTTGAGCTGCTGTTCCACCCCACTCCCAGCATCCCCTGACACCAGCTGAAGCCTTTTAGAAGCATACCTTTTCAAAGATATAGACTCTTCACCTATTTCTTGGGAAAAACATTTCCAGTGAGGGATTAAGAGGCCAGCTGTGGGGTCAGCTGGAGCTGGCTCCAAGCCATGACCAGCAACTGCCCACAGAGAACCCTGTGGCCTTGGTCTCCCCTTTTGTGAAGTAGCACTTACATCAGGGGACAAGAACTTAGATGAAGGAACAGCAGAAGGCCAGCCACAGCTCCTCACGTGTACCAGGTGTCACAAGCAGGCTGTCATCGGTGTCTGAGACAGTGTCTCAGCCCCAGAGCGGTGACAAGGATGGCTTATCCTGGGGTCAGTAAGTACTCCAGGCTGGCCCCAATGACCCTCCCGCCTCTGCCTCCTAACTCTGGGGCCACAGGCATGTGCCGTCCCACAAGCTCTCGCCCTTTCTGGAAGGGCACTTGTTCTGTAGTTTCTGGCTGTGTGACAGCCAGCTTCTCAGGTTAGCCTGTGAAGGCCTAGCCTTCTGTCATGGCCTTATAGCTCCTCACACCAGTCCCAGGTTTGTACTGTTCCCCATTGGGACAATACTCACCTTTCCCTGGGTCAGAAAGTGCTCCTGCCAAGACTGACTGTTCCTTTCCCTGAACTTTTCCCCCACTTGGCTGGTTGGATCAAGGCCCAGATAGATGAGGGAACCTGCCTTAGTGTCATACAGAGGCTTTCACTTCCTGGGGTGGGGGGTGGAGGTTGGGCCGCTGGGTGGGGGTGGGGGTGGGGGCTGATGGATTGGTACAAGGAGTGTGGCAGGGACATTCCAGGTGTTCAGCAGCCCTCAGCTCAGCCTGAGGTCAGGAGCCCAGGGTAATTTGCTGGGGCTCAGGAAGGAGGAGAAGGTGTCAGGTGGCCTTTCTCAGCCTGGGCTGTCTTCTCCAGCAGACTGCTCTTCTTGGCCTTGAGCCCAAGGTCAGCAGGTTCCCAGGCTGGGACCTTCACAGAGCCATGGACCATGTCTCAACGACACAGGGAGAAGATGGCATGGCCCTAACTGTGCTGCTGATGCCTTTGGAATGGAGTCAAAGGCCAGGCCTAGTTATTCACATTCTTGGGCTCAAATCTGGCTCCGTGCCCCAGCTTGGTGACATGTTGTCTTCTCTTCCCAGGGCCTCAGTTTCCCCTCTAAAATGGAGGGATGTATTTCTTGCTTAGTAGAGAATCAGTTAAATACCCCTAGCATACAGTAAGTGTGCAATCCGGCATCCAGATGAGTCTGTCATCTGTACGTACAGCACTGCATCCTAACTATCCCGCAGAGGGGACATCAGGGGCAGTGGGGCAGGGCCTGACCTCTCACATCTACACAGAGACAGATAAGCACAGAGCAGCAGCCTAATTCTGCACAATAAGGGGGAGCTGGGGATGAGGGGCTAACCACAGCAGGTCCTGAGGGAGTGAGGGGAAGCAACAGAGAAACATGGCACTCCCCATCCAGTTGTGATGGCTTGCACTTGCAGTCCCTGCGCTCTGGAGGCTGAGGCTGAGGATTGATTGGCCTAACCCAGGAGACTCCCACCTCAGGAAAAAAAAAAAGAATGGTAAGCCAGGTGTGGTGGAGCACACCTTTAATCCCAGCACTTGGGAGGCAGAGACAGGTGGATCTCTGTAAACTCAAGGCCAGCCTGGTCTACAAAGTGAGTCCAGGACAGCCAGGGCTGTTACACAGAGAGACCCTGTCTCGAAAAACCAAAACAACAACAACAACAAACCCCAAAACAAAAAAGAATGGCAAATGGCTCAGCTGCAAACAACTGGTGACAAAAGTTGACTCCCTAGAACCCACGTAAGGGTAGAAAGAGAAACCAATTCCCCAAAGTTGTCCTCTGACCTCCACACGAGTGTGGCACATCACACTAAAATACACACACACACACACACACACACACACACACACACACACTGATTTGTTTGTTTTTTGAGACAGGGTTTCTCTATGTAGTCTTGGCTGACTGCCCTGGAACTCAATATGTAGATGAGGCTGGGCTCATACTTGCAGAGATCAAGCTACCTCTGCCTCCAGAGTGCCAGGATCAAAGGTATGTATCACCATCCCCGGCTACATCCAATAATTTTAGAGATTAAAAGAAAGAGAAAGAAAAAAAATCCCCTCCCCCCAGAGACTCAGATCCCTAGAGTTGTCAGGTTGTGTTTGGGGTATTTATGTCCCTTAGATAGGGACATAAGCACTTCCCTCTGAAGTGTGTAAAACTTAGTGCCCAGTTCAGGGGTACAGGCACTCCCGGGGCTCAGGCTGGCCCAGGGCTCCTGAATGAAGGAAAGGGGAGAGGAGCAGCTGGTAGAGAGGGGAAGCCAGAGGCTCAGGGACCCCTGAATACGGGATGAGCATTGTATGTGGTGTGCAAATGCACATACACACAAAGAAACTCACAATACAGCATGGGGGGTGTTGGCGTGCACACACAAGTGGAAGTACTTTCGAAGGCATGTGCACCTACAAATGCATGGAAATGGGCAGGCAAGTACACACAGGCTCACAGAGCACACAGACTTGCACATGAAGACCAAGGCCCACACGGGAGAACATGTTCCTGCGGAAAAGACCGTCTACCACGCAAATGTGTGTCACACACTCTCCCTGTGGACAGACAGACTGGGGTCATGTCCTCTGTATGTTCTCACACAAACACACAGTGCCGTATAGTCTCGGCATGCACACGTGTGCACTCAGACACAAACTGGTAGAGGCAGGCCCAGCAGGGTTCACACGTGTTAGGGCTTGTGTACACAAGCACACATGCCCATGCTTCACACGCATGTGAACATCCCCTAACAACCAGCTCAGGGCCACCCTAGGGGGAGTGTGTCTGAATATGCCACAGTCACCTCAATTGCCCTTTTTCCTAGAGGGGGACCTTTTTTTTTTCTTCCTTAATTAAAGGTCTCATGCTGTTCCCAGTTATTTGCTACATGGGGAACTTAATCCCCCAGGTAGGACATTTAGAGCCAGTAGATAGCCAGGCATTTCATACAGGAAGGGACGCTCAAGCCAGGTGGGGTTCAAGGTCAGCAGGTTGCCTCCTCTACCTGGTGGTCAGTCTCATGGACCACCATAAGCCCAAGGCCCACCCTTGCCCATTTTCAGGAATACCAGGAAGTTTGAGTGGTTTTTTTTTTTACATTTAATTTGTATATGTGTACATATGTGCACATGTGTATATGAATGTATGCATTCCTATGCTTGCATGTGTATGTATATGTGTTTTGAGTGTTCATATGGTATATTTGTATGCATGTATGTATTGTATGCCTGCAATATGCATTTGTGTGTGCATATATGTACATATTGTATGCATGTATGTGTGTATGTGTGTGCACACACACACACACATATGTCTGCATGTGCATGCCTGAGTATGTATATGGAGGTCAGAGGCCAACCTGTGGAATTCACTTCCTAATGTGGGTGCACTGAACTCTGGTCTTGAGGCTTGGTGGCATGCACCTTTACCCGCTGAGCCATCTCAGAGGTCCCTGCAAGAAGCTTTTTGCAAAGCATGTGTCACATGTGGTCACTGCTTGCCATGCATGAGTCAAAATCAACCATGACTCCCCATTGTCCTGCAGGCCCTGCTCCTTCCATCCTCACGCTGCTTCCATCTAGGGAGCACTCACGTGGCCAGGATGCCCGTCGCCCACTCTGATCTTTCTGCAAACAGAGTTTATTTGCAGAGCTCCTCCCCCTTATTCTGAAGGCAATTCCTACTCATCCTTTGAGTCTTAACCCCAAGGTCCAGACAGGTAAGTAGCCCTGAGCCCTATTCTCTCCCATGAATTAGGGGAGGAGAACCTAGGCAAGAACCGAGTCCGTACAGAATTTAACACAGGCCTGCTTAGGGGGGAGTTACTATATGCATTACTAAGAACACAGTGGCCTGGGCAGAGAAGTCAAGACCCAAGGTTTTCAGAGAGAGAGGGAAGCAATACTCAGACACCCTGCCATCCCTGACGACTCCCTTCCCTGAGGTGTGGTCAGTGATAAGGTGCCCAGGAGCCAGGTGAGGCTGAGCTGTGAGGCAGGGCATGGGCAGGGCTGGAAGGAGACAACGCATCCCATCCTGGTCCCCCACCTGTGCCCACCCAGCACCTCCAGAGCCTCCAGAGGACACTGGGAAGGGAAAAAACAGGCCAGACCAGCTCAGCCTGGCACCAGCCATCCTCTCCAGTGGACCTACACACCCACCCTTCACTCCCTGCAGCGAGGGGCCCAGGGGACTTTGTCTCCACAGGGCCCAGGGCTGTGATCCGGAACAGCGATAGGGACTAATTGCAGGAGGCAGCCAAGCAGGCCAGGGGCCAAGGGCCTTTATGAAAAGGAGAAGAAAGAACTGAGCAGGCCGGTGGGGGTGGGGTGTCAAGAGCCAGAACCGGAACCACACCAGGATGCTGCTCCAGTCCTGTGATGCAGTGTCCTATAGGGACCTTGAACGTGACCCCGACTGACTCTGACCTTGCTGTGCCCATCTGCAAATGGGGAGAGTAGAATGGCTTCCATGCAAAGTGCTCAGCAAGCCCTGCTCCTGGGGTCAGTTCTTCCTGGCCTGGGGTGCCACCGTTAGCCACTGCAGACTATAGCCTAGCTGGAGGGGGCCAGGGGCTTCCGTAGGGGCCCAGGACATGGCATCATGCTGTCTTCACAAGGCTACACAGGCTTTACAGAGAGGAAACTGAGAGTTTGAGAGAAGACACCTGCCTGGGGTCAGCCATGTGGGCACAGAACTGGGATTTGTGAATGCTGGAACCATTCAAAGAAACACAACTGAGGCTGGGAGGGACGTCACAGGAGCAGGAAGCAGTCCTGCTAGGGGATGCGGACTGGCACCAGTGACATGTTTCAAGGTGGTTCTGCACAGCCCCTGGGCACCCTAGTTGTAGGGTCTCAAAGTCTCACTGCATTCCTGGGGTTGGGGTGGCCTCTTGGACGCCTTCCCAGGCCTCCCCCTCTTCAGGCACAAAGCCTCCTTTTTGCCTTCAGTTCCTCAAGCTGCCAAGGGGTGCCCGGGGCGCCTGGCTGGGAGTGGAGGGAGGGCTGATGGGGTGTGACATCCCCATACTGTCTCCAGTATGCTGGGAAAGGGCCTGAGGGGAGGTCCTGGCAGCAAAGGACCACAGATAACTCCAGTTTTAGGTCCTACTTAAAGATGGCGATAGTGGGGATCCATGTGCTTGGCCTGGGCTGGTCTTCACTCTCACAACCCGCCTTCAAACACAGGGTAAGCAAAAGAGGAAACTGAGGCTCATGGCCATGAGTCTCAGGTCTATAAAATAAAAGTGAGAGCAGAGTTGCTGGGAGGGCTATGTGACAGACTGCTGTGAGCTCATTCTGTAAAGAGACAGGGAACAGGCCCCCATGAAGGCCACACACCTGCCCACAGGCAAAGTGCCCACAGAGGAGGCCTGGGGGATAAAGAGGGCAGAGCAGATGGTGTGGCCTTGGGCTGGCTGGAGGGGAATGTGGCCTGACACCTTCTTCCATCACCCCAAGTCTGATCCTGGGAAGCCCAAGTCCCTAATCCTTCTCCTGTCAGCATCTGGATTGTAAGAGCTCACTCTACAGAACAGAACAGGACAGGTAGTTTCCTCCTCCAAGCCTTTGTTTCTTTCCCTATAAAACAGAGGTCATAAGAGAACCAGCCTTGGATGGCGCTGGGAAGGTTCTAGAGCCAATGGGTGCAGGAAAAGTGCCAACCAAGCCAGCTGCAGTTGGCACACTGTAGGTGGTGCTGTGATGATATCTGCCACACTGCTGTCCTTTACTGCTTCGCTGGCCTCTGATGCCTCAGTCACTTCTACCCCTTGGGCCTATTCAAGTCACCTGCTTTTGCTGGCTCCTCCCCGGGGAAGCTGGCCTCTGACCATTGGGAAAGGGAAACTTCTGAAAAGAATGAAAAGAACTAAGGCCGCAGCGGGTGAGGGCCTTCTGAATGGGCTGAAAGGCCTAAATGGCCTGGCTAGTCCACATTGTCTGTGCTGGAGACGGCAGGGGCTGCAGGCAGAGCAGGGTCCAGGGCAGGTTCAAATTCTGCCATCAAGACTAAAAAGGGGAGATCTGAATCCTGATTGGCCCATGAGCCTAGATTTTGGCCATCACTGGCCTCAGTTTACTTCTCTATTGAATGGGAGTAGTTTTTCCTACATCCTTCAGTCCTGAAGGGCACTGTCTAGAGAAGTCCCCACAGGACCCTATCCTGGGAAACACTCCACAAAGGCCAGCAGAGAGTCACAGGCTACTGGGAAGTCCAACCAAATACCAGGTCCCAGGGGGGCCTCTGACACTGGCCCACTGTGCAACTCCACCCCAGTTCTTCCTCCAAGAGAAATAAATAGCTGGGGCACTAAAAAAAGCCAGCAACAGGGGAAAGGGGAAGGGATCCCAGAAGGCATTTCACATGTGGATGAAGGGGTGGGGGTGCTTGGGCCAGACACACAGAAGTCCTGGGGGGCTTTCTTATATAGCCATGGGTTCATCTTCTGCGTCCTCAGGGATCTCAGGATGGGGAGTAGGGGAGGCTGTCGGTTCTTTCACACAGAGGTGGGTGAGCCGGCTCTCCCGAGCACCGGGTGTCAAGACCCTGCTCCCACTGGTTATGTGTGTTACAGAGCTAAGAGATGGAGCCCCTGCTTCAGTACCGGACTGCCACCGATGTGGAAGACAGATTCCTGCTTCGGTCCCGGGATTACACGGACCAGCTGTGGTCCTGTTCTCTATCCCCGTCCCCTGGTTTCCCGGAGCTGTGGTCGGGTCCCTGTCCCATTCCCGGGATTGCATGGAGCTGGGGTCCTGTTCTCTGTCCCATTCCCGGGATTGCACGGAGCTGGGGTCGGGTCCCTGTCCCAGTCCCGGGATTGCAGGAAGCTAGAGGAGACTTACCTGCGGCCCGAGAATCGGGCTCCCGGGATGCTCCACGCGGCGCCGCCTCCCGGGAGCAGGAGCCCGAGACAGAGCAGCGTCCAGGCCCGCGGGTCGCCCATGCTGTCGTCCCCGCCGCAGCCGCGGGCGCGCAGAGCCGGTTCCGGGCGGAGCAGGGCGGGGGCGCTCGGCTTCGCCCGCCCCTCGCCCCCCGCCCCCGCCAACCCGGAAGCCGTCCTCGCCCCCTCCAGGACGCCTTCCAGGTGCCCACCTGCGCCGCAGACTAGGAAACTGAGGCCCTGGCCGCGCCCCGACCCCCTACCCCTACGCTGCCAGGACCCGAACCCACCACTCCTGACCGATTGCGCCCAGACGCACACCCTCTGATATCTTTGCGGAACCGGGTTCCCAAAACACGCGGGATCTGCCCATCGACCCAACAAAGGCTTCCTGCTCGAGCTGTCCCATTGTCCCGGGCATCTCACCCCGTACATCCTGCCCTAGCTGAAACTTTTCATCACTCCGGGCTGGGCCGGCAAAGTTGTCCATGTTAACGATGAGAAACCCGAGGCCCAGGCACTCCCCGGGCATCCCCTAAGTGCAGTGACCACTCTCATCCTTGAGACCGGGAGACACAGAGTCACCCTAGAGTCACAATCCTCTCGTCTCAGTGTTGGGGCCTCTTAAGGACAAGTATACACAGCATTGTGGTGTGGGCCTCAGTTTCCCATTCCGTAATGTAAGGACTGGCTGTGAGTAGAGGACCTGGGTAGGAATCAAGCATGTTCCATGAGGCGCAGCAGGTGTGTTTGTGTGAGCAGTATGCCTATACAGACATGACAGGATGTCGCTGGGCTTACATGATGCTGTGTGCATGCATGTATATGCTGGATCTGTGTGTACATATGTGTTTGTGTGCATGGGCCATATTTGCTTATGTATATCATATTTGAGTACACAATGCATGTATTTGTGCGGTGGGCATGTGTATACATGTCTGTGTATATGTGAGATGCTTGCATGCATGTCATGTTTGTGTACACATGTGCATGTATGATGTATGTGTGTATATGTAGTATGTTTTGTTTGGTTTCACTTTGGGTTTTTGTTTTTGTTTTTTGTTTTTTTTTGAGACAGGTCTCTATGTAGTCCTGCCTTGGTCTGGAACTCATTCAACTCGGAGATCTGTCTGTCTGCCTGTCTCCTGAGTGCTGAGTTTGATACTGTGTCCAGCTCTAGTATGTATTCTGAGTAGCAGTGTGTGCTACACCATGAGAACAGAATTATCATCAAGGGAGCTGTCAGGAAGACTCCCCCCCCAGGAGTGAGCAGCCTAGCTCAGGGAATCTTTGCCCAACTCAGCTGTGCAAGGGCCCATGCTCCTGTTGCTGCTTGCCCATCTCTTCGGGAAACAAAAACCGTCTGATTCTTGAGGATTGCCTCTCCTGGACCCATGGATAGGAGCAGGTCCTGGGCCAGTCATAACCAGACATAACCAGAGCCCCGTCCCTGTCTCCATGGGGCCAGGTACTGTTTAAACCCTGTTTCTTGACATTTCTGCTCACTCCAGCTTACACAAGTCCTCTGCATGCCTGAGCCTCAGTTTCTTGTTTTGTCCTTATAGGTCTTCGGGCAGGGTTTTGGTGACTCTGCTTCTCACGGCCCTCTGATCCTCTCAACTTCCTCCAAGGGCATGGCCCCCAGCCTACCTTGGCCCCAAAGGGGTGCATACCTCCCGCCCTTGAGGTTGCTGGCACTTGGTGTGTGCTGGCTTCTGACACTAAATCAGTGAGCCCCTAACCCCTTGGCTAGGCCTTGGGGGTTTTGTCTTGTTTTGTCCAGTATGGGAAATTGAAGCCCTGCTCTTGCCTATATCATCGAACTTAGCCCAGTTTTTGCCACAGGCAGATCAGCCACTTGATTTTGCCTCTACATGCTTATCCCACTAAAGGACCCAGGTCTGTCCAAGGCACCAGTCAAGTGGCCAAGATCAAACCACACTGGCACCCTAGGGGCACCACAGAGAGCACACTGAAGTGCATCCAGCCTGCAGCTCTGTTAGCAGTATGTCTGAGACACTCCTGTAAGTTAGGACGCCATATTCCTTAACTGATCACCAAACATGTAGAAGCTCCCTGCAGTGCTAGAAGACCCCTTTCCTGGCAAGATACTCAGTAAAAGCTATCAACATCCCCCCATTGAGGGAAGAGCCTGACTTACTGAGGCTGGAATCTTGTAGTCTGTAATATTGATTTATAATGCAACCAGGCTGTTCTGTGCCCACTGAGAGCCCTGTGTCCCAAGTCAGGTGGCTTCCCCTCTTCTGGGAAAGTGAGACGGCTTTTATTTCCTTGAGGTGGTCCTAGGGCTTTGAAACTTGTGTGATGGTGAACAGAGGGCTCTCTGGTTCTTGCTCCAGAGGTGCAGAAAGGCAAGATGGGTCTCCAGGGAGGGGCTTTGGCTTAGTGTTCACTGAAAGAGGCCGCTGGCCTGAGACAGTCTTAGGGCCTGGTCTCCTTGCCTGTCAATACCAGACCATAACTGCCAGCAATGACAGAAGTTTCCGCTGTCCCTCCAGCCCTCCAGGCTGACCACAGGCCAAGACTGCCACCCAGGAGGCGGCAGTTTGTCCCCATGTGTGGGACTCAGGGCTGCTGGAGACTGGTGAGTAGGCCCTGTACTACCAATCAAATAGCATTCCCTCCTCCAGCAGAGTCCCACAGGAGGCTTCTTTGGGGTGAGGGAACTGGGCACAAACTTGGGTTCCCATCTGGAGGCTGAAGAGGACAGAGCACATGTAGACATGCAGGGACCTGGATCCACACACTGAGGGATCACAGGAGACAACCTCCTAGAGTCAGCCATGGGGTGTAGAGAGCAGCCAGCCATTCAGCCTTGTCTAAACAGGAAATGCTTTTGTCCCAAATAAACCTGGGTCATGGCCTCTTTCCCCTGGGAACTCCATCTGGACCTTAGCTCAGGACTGCTCCCCACCCCACTGTGTCCCATGAGACAGCCTCCCAGCTCAGGGTGCCCCGTAGTGCCTGTTCCTAACAACAGCGTAGCACTCAGCCCTGGCGCTATGGGCATAGCCCATAGCGCCAGGGCTTCAGGCCCCTTTTATCTGCCATCAAAGGCTACTCAGATAAAGGCAGGGCCTTCTAGATCCTTCCAAGCTGGGGAAAGTACCAACTTGCACCTTTGGTCAGGGAGGCCTGGCTGTGTTCTAGGACTGGGCAAAGGGAGGCACTCTGGCTGGGTGGGAGGGAGGGAGAACTCAGGGCCCACAGGCAGCAACTGACCTGCAGTTATGTACCCTCAGTGAGCTGCTCTTCTCACCCAGCTGAGGCTGGCTGGCAGGGGAAGGAAACTGTCAGGAAATCATAAATTTGAACTGAGGGGGCTTCCCAACCTTCTCTCGAATCCTCCAGAAAAGCAGCCTGGGCCTTTTGGGGTGGTAGACAAAGTACAAGTCACAAGAAAGTCTGGTGGGGGGCTGGAGAGATGACTCAGTGGTTAAGAGCACTGGCTGTTCTTCCAAAGGACCCAGGTTCAAATCCCAGCACCCACATGGCAGTTCACAGCTGTCTGCAATTACCAGGTGTGATGGTGCAAGTCTTTAATCCCAGCACTAGGAAGGCAGAGGCAGGTGGATCTGTGAGTTCAAGGCTAGTCTGGTCTACAAAGTGAGTCCAGGACAGCCAGGTATACACAGAGAAAAACCTTGTTTCGAAAAACCGAAAAAAAAAAAAAAAAGAAAGAAAGCCTGGTGGGACAGGGCCTCTACTCTGGGGGTGGTGGGGGGCTTTCACTCATCTGCAGGGCCTCTTCCAGCCTCAGTTTCTCCACCTGGAAGATGCAGGTAGCAGGAGGACTTGGAATTTCTTGTGACTCTGGTTTGTTTGCTTGTTTGTTTTGTTCTTGTTTTCTTGTTTTTTTTTTTTTTTTTTTTGGTTTTTCTGGACAGGGTTTTTCTGTGTATCCTTGGCTGTCCTGGACTCACTTTGTAGACCAGGCTGGCCTCAAACTCACAAAGATCCGCCTGCCTCTGCCTCCCAAGTGCTGGGATTAAAGGCGTGCGCCACCACCGCCCGGCCTTGTTCTTGTTTTTTATTTGTTTGTTTTTGAACTACAAAAGGATGGAGATTGGGGACATCTTCCTTACAATGTCGGTTTCTCTTCTCCTGCAGTGTGTTTCCCTCTGGTCTGAGACATCTGTAAGTCTCTCTCTCTCTCTCTGCCTACCCTGGGGTTCCTTACTCTCCTACTCTGTTCACACCACTCTGCCTGCGAGAGTGGTATGAATAAGACTAAGGTTTCAATATGTAGTATTCTACATATGAATTAAGAGAAGAGCTTTTTGTGCACCCACACTTTAGTGTGGGTATGTATTTATAAATAATCTGAATGAATTAATTAATTCTGTTTAAAGTTGGGATGAAGGGCATTAGCTGAGATCCAGCTGATTTAAACCCTAAATTGATGGCTAGTCAGGGCCCGAGAAATGTGTTCTGCAGTGTGCAAAGGTGGCTGAATCCTAGCTCCAGTGAGGTCAACAAGACTCCTCCTGCTGGATGTATCTCAAATGAAGGCTTTGACTCCCCAAAGTTACCTGGATGTGAAAGGGTAAAGGGAAGGTAAGAGGGGATGCTCACACCAGAGAGCCAAAGTTGCTGGCTGCCATGTCAGTCCCAGGTGGCACTAAGTAGGCCCTGAAAGCCTTCTCCACCTGACCCTCCCCTGGGGGCGGGTGGGTGTGAATGGTTCTCATCACTGGGTGGAGGCTCTGGGAGGGATGAGAACGGGGAGACTGGAAGAGGGAGTAGAGAGCTATAACACTGGTACTCAGGAGAAGGAGGCAGGACGATCAGGGGTTCAAGGCCAGCTTGGGCTACATGAGACCCCATCTCAGTCCCTATACACACTGAAAATAAAGATGAAAAGAAAGCCACAAAGCAGAGATGGCCATGAAATGAGCCAGAAATATGCAGGGACAGGAAAAGAGACAGGCACATGGGAAGAGGGGGGTGCTTTGAGGAGAGGACTCCATGGGGGCAGGGCCAGGGTCCTCACCCATCTCTCAGCACCACACAGACTTTGGTTTCCCTTGACCCCTCCCAGGGTAGGAGTCTGTCCTCCTCTGGCAGTGGCTCTGGCTGACTGGGGCTGGTTTGTGTCATCTCCAGGGGCGCCTTAGGTAGACAAGCCACAGGAGCCATGGATCTTACTTAGCCCAAGGCTTGGCCTAGCGAGGCTGAGGCAGATGAACAGCTGAATGGTGCTGTCCAGACCTGTGCGGCTCTCTCCGGCTCCTCTCCATCTGACAGAGCTGGCTCTGGGTCCTCTCTCTATTGTCCTCTGGTCTGGTGCTGCCTACCTGCACCCTGTGGACAAGGCCTTGGTCTCTGTGGCCTCTCACCTTGTCTCTGACCTTCCAGTTCTTGGGATCCCTCTAAAGGCAGAGGACCCATGTGAAGACAGTCTTGCTTTTCCCTGGGAGGAGGAGCTGCATATGGGAACCACTAAATGTCTCCTATTCCTCAGCCTACTGTGAGTTCTCCAGCTGACAGAAGGGCTCTTCCATGTCTCTCCCTCCTGCAATGCCCACCCCTCCCACCTCAGCTCAGACACTGTCCCTTAAAGTTGTCCCACACCCGCAAGGCCATGCATCCACTGGCCTTGCCCAGCCACAGCACTCCCTGTGGGAGCCACCTACATGTCTATCTGTCTGTCTGTCTATCTGTCTGCTTGAGACTCTGGTCCTCCTTGGGAATCTTTCTAAGAGTTCTAGGAAATACACAAATGCAAGATATCCTCAGCTACAGAAAGCTGCTGCAGAGAAAAACAGAAAGAAACAGCATTCATGCAGAGCCTGTAGTCAGATCACAGAGGCTGCCTTTAGGATGGGTGGAGGTGACGCATGCCTTTAGTCCTAGAGTTCTATGGAGGAAGAGGCAGGTGGAATCTCTGTGAGTTCCAGGGCAATCAGGGCTACAGAGGAGCTACTCTCAACAAAAGCTTTTTCTCCACATGTAAAGAGCTCTTTTCAACCAATAATATTTGATTGCCTCATAGACTAAAGTTGTAAAAAGACAGTGATTTCAGAATGAAGAGGAATTCAAATTTTTGCAAAAGAAAAACAATAGCACAAAAGGGTAAAGAGTAGTAAGAAATAACTACTATTTATAGAGACTTGTGATTATTAGGGCAATGGAGTTATCCCTTAGCCTGCTACTTATGAATAAACACATAAACACCTGCTACATGTTTATAATGCCTTGCAGCACTGGGGCTAGGCCAATCTTAATCCTCTATGCTAGCTTTCTACCTCCCCAGATAAAAACCTATGGTACTTGTATATATGTTCCATGTCATGTTGATCCTCCAGGCCACATGGAGTTTCGATCCATCTGACCTATGGTGGCCGTCCTCCCTTCCTTCTCCTCCTGCTTTCCCTTCCCATGATCCTTTCTCAAAAGCCTGCCACCTCAGCTCCACCTGCCCCACCCTATAAGCAACTTTTATTCAATCAATCAGAGGTGACTTAGAGGCAAGAGTTACAAATGTTATTTGGTGTCACCAGACTTTAAGGGGAGCCAGTAAATAACATTAAATGCATAGCAGCCTAGACAACTCACAATAGGGGAGGAATACAAGCAATGGAAAAAGCAGGTTACACAACATGATCCTGTCTCTAACAACAAAACAGAAATTGAAAATACAATCAGATAGAATCTTACAAAACTGATACCAGGGATTTATTTATTTATCTTTAGTAAAATGTGATGTTGGGCTGGAGAGATGGCTCAGCGGTTAAGAACACTGAGTGCTTTTCCAAAGGACCTGGGTTCAAATCCCAGCACCCACAGGGCAGTACACAGCTGTCTGTAATTGCCGGGCATGGTGGTGCACCCCTTTAATCCCAGCACTCAAGAGGCAGAGGCAGCCAGATCTCTGTGAGTTCAAGGCCAGCCTGGTCTACAAAGTGAGTCCAGGACAGTCAAGGATACACAGAGAAACCCTGTCTCGAGAAACTGAAAAAAAAAAAAAAGTGATGGTAAGGATTTGGGGACATGAATACTCTTTTTTGGAGCATATCAGTGCATACTAAGAGCATACTGAGATGTTAACTGTATACCCTTGGGCCACCCATTTCACAATGAGAAGTTTCTCACAACTGGATTTGCAAAGAACACAGGAACTGGCTGTAGCAACAGAAGTCTGGGAACACCCTAAATGCCCATCCCAAGAGGCTGGCAACTGGGACATGCCCCTCCGCCATGGAATACTGTATCACCATGAAAAAGATCTAGAGGTGTCTAGCATGGCCACACTTCTGTCCTCTCAGCTGCTTTGGAGGCAGAGGCAGGAAGATCTCAAGTCCAAGAGCAACTTAGTGAGACTCAGTCCCAAACAGTAAGAAAAGCTGTAAGGTGGCACAGGTCTCTGCTTCTAGAGCTTGGAAAGAAGAAACAGGAGGATTGTTTTGAGTTTAAAATCAGACTGGGGCGCACAATAAGACCCTGTCTCAGACCGACAGCCTTTGGAGGGGCTAGCATGTGGAAGACCCGGATTCCACCCCAGCACCGCAAAAAGACGAGGTGAGCAGAAAGCAATGCTCGCACGTTCTGTGAGGAGGTTCGAACGACTGCACAGTACAGGGCCGGTCAACCTGCGCGCGTGGGCTGCGGGGGAAGTCAGTCGCCAGGGGGTTAGTGCAGAATGCCGAGGAGGCGAAGAGGCACGGAAAGGAAACATCCTGCCCCTGCCCTGGAGGCTGAAGTGGGCGTGGTGCGGCGACTCAGGCATCAACAGGGCAGAGCAAGCTGCCTCCCTGCGGATCACCCCTCCCCTCGCGCGCCCCAGGGTTCTCTCTCTTAGCGCACTCTCTACAGATAAAAAGAGGTTACTGGCAAAGGCTTGCGCTGACAGCAGCCTGGTGCATCCAGCATTAACTGTGTGAAGTGACTGACCCGCTCACAGGGACACCACCTAATGTCACAACATTAGGTGCCAAACGCTCAGGGATTGGGAGGCTGGAGATAGGAGGATCATGAGTGTGAGATCAGGTACGTAGTGAGACCTGGTCCCCAAACACCAATGGCTGAAGGTGCAGCTGGGAGAGAGCCTGAGCAAGGTCCTGCTTCCCCTAGTACCTCCCTGAGTGTGTGTGTGTGTGTGTGTGGGTGAAGCCAGTCAAAGTGCTTAGATAAAGAGCTATTTTTAAATAAAAAGTGCAGGTGTGGAGGTCAGAGTCAGCCCTTGCCCTCCACCTTGTGAGGTAGGTAGGTCACTCTTGTTTCTGTCCGGCCATGCACTCCAAGCTAACTAGCCCTGGAGCTTCCAGCTGTGCTCCTATCTCCTCCTCTCAGTTCACCACTGCATCCAACCTGTTTCGCTTATAAATTATTTCTTTTTATTTTCTGCCCTTGTGATGCAGTCATGTGCATGAGTGTGTGTGTACGTATGGAGAGAGAGCGAGAGAGAATGAAGGGCACAGGCGAGAGATGAAGACTGAGGAGGATCCAACTGTAGGGACAGGAGAGCAAGAGGCAGGGTGGTCTCCAGATCCGCTTTCCCTGGTGCAGGCTGGAGCCCTGATTTGGTACTGCTGTGGGATCACGGCCCTGGGAGGAAGGACTTGGCACTGGAGAGGGAGGCCAGCGAGTGGTGGGCCACAGCCTGCTGACAGTAGCTGCGTCAGGCTCAGACACCAGCTAGGCAGGTAGCCAGGCCAATCTCAGCCTGGATTTAGCCCCAGGACCCTGCACTGTGCACCCCACCCCTTACCCCCCATCAGCAATGGCTGGAGAGTTATCAGAGCTGCTTGTAATCAGCCAGTCCTGGTAGAATGTTTCTGGGGCAATGCTGACCTGCCTTGGCCTATTCCGGCAAGAAAGATGACCTGTGACCAGGGAGGAACCCAACATAGGTGACAGCACAGAATCTATACCGTTAAAGAGAAGGATTTTGTCTCACCTGTGTTTTCTTTGCTGTGTGGCCTGTGTCAAGATGTTTTCCCTCTCTGAGCCTCAGTGGTCTTACTTATTTACAAGGAACATTTAAATAAGGCACAAAGGTCTCCTCCAGGGCCTGAGGTGGTCAGGAAATACTACCCACACAGAGTTGCACGTAGTGTATGAAGTGAAAAACTGGCACATAAAGAAGCCAGCCCTTGTGGGGGGACACTGAGGAAGAATCTGAGGTTCCTATCCATTGTTTCCTGAAGTCCACCTATTGGCCAGTCAGTATTTTCTAGCCAAAGCAAGGAAAATTCATGCAGCCTAGGCTGGCCTGAAGCTCACTATCCTCCTGCCTCAACCCCAGAGCCCTGGAACCAGAGACGCAAACCACCACTGCTTGTGATGCTCACAAACCTGAAGAGAAGCTGGCTCTCTGCCTACAATTAGCAAACCCCGCCACTAGGTGGAGCGTTGGCTTTCTCCTGCGGGGAAGGGTCCTTTCGGCATCATCTCTCACCCATTCCTAGAAAATCCCTTTTGAGACCAGCAATGATCTTTAGAAAGCCAGAAGACATTCCTGCACGCCAGGCAGCGCGCAGGAGAGCTTCCGGTACACGGGCAGACTTTCTGCTTGATACGACTGTCTAGAATGAGCAGAACTCCTTTTAAAATGCTCCAGGATCGGTATAGGAAGGATGAGTCATTTAGGACGGAAGCTTGAGGGGCTGGAGAGTGGGCTCAGCATCTGATAGAGCTTGCTCTCCCAGAGGAAGGTTTGATTCCCAGCACCCACGTGGCGCACTTTCAACTCCAGTTCCAGGGGATCTGATCCCCTCTTCTGGCCTTCGGGGGCACTGCATGAATGTGGTGAACAAACAAAAAACCCAAACCAAAACAAAAAACCCCGTGCACATAAAATAAAAACAAAAATTTAAAAAGCATTGCTCTGGAAACGAAGCACACAGTTTACTGGATGTTTATGCAGCAGGAGACTTAAAGCAAATCTTTGGATAAGGGCTTTCTGAGAATTTCAGCTTTTTCAATTTGATTGCTTTTAATTTTAATTGTTGTTTATTTACTTTTTAGACAGAGTTTCACTATGAAGCCCTAGCTGGCCTGGAACTCACTATGTAGACCAGGCCTTCCGGACAGCTGAGGCGGGTGCCTGCCACCACACCTAGCACAGTGTCAGAGAGAAACTTTTGTTTTTTTTTTTTTTTTTTTTTTTTTCGAGACAAGGTTTCTCTGTGTAACAGCTCTGGCTGTCCTGGACTCGCTTTGTAGACCAGGCTGGCCTCGAACTCACAATGATCCACCTGCCTCTGCCTCCCAAGTGCTGGGATTAAAGGCGTGCGCCACCACGCCCGGCCAGAGAGAAACTTTTATGAGGTGCCCCGGCTTGAGCCCAGAGCCTCGGGCATGCTAGGCCCAGTGCTGCACTCTCTGCTCCCTCTTGGTCCTCCCCTCAGGACTGAGCACCCCACCCCTCCTCCACCTCAGCCACCCCCACACCCCCACCAGTCTGTTCCAAGGGAAGTCCTCAGGAATTAGATGCCTTCTTGGCTGGATTCTGCTTGACAATTGCTAACCTTGACGAAGTCCTTCTTTTTGGACAGTCACCCTTCAGAGGCTGCTTAGAACGTTCCAGTGGTAAGACATGGTGTCAGTATAATGTCATTAGAGTGGGTTTTACAAATACAAGAAAGTGAATCTCCCACAATCCACCCACCCGGTCTTAATGCTGATCCTGGGCTTGGCTTGAGGACTTTTGTCCCTGCCCGACACAGTGAAAAGCTTCCTTTTTTTTTGGCTTCTGTTTGTCCTTTGAAGTTAAAGCTGGTTCTATTTCTAAACTGTGCTGAATGACTCCCTTCATGGTCACACGCGCCATCAGAACGTGGCCTCTGCCCAGAGCAGGGGTTGCCACAAATTCTGTGCTGGTGGCTGCCCCATACTCCATGTGAGTCCATATGAAGAAGGAACATCTGAGGGGCAGGGGAAGGATACCAGATGTCCCCACGGAGATTATAGCTGTGCCAATATTTTCTTATTTTCAATTTGCTACTTGTGACATTATTAGACTGTAATTAAGAATTTAAGTTTAGACTGAGGCCGTAGCTCAATGATACCATGCATAAACCCAAGGATTTAATCACCCCCCCCCAAATTTTTAAGTTAAAAATAAACTCATCACTCTTAGGTGCATGTTCAAGATATAGGCTCACAAAAAGGGAAAACACCCAAACATCCCAAAAATGTGTGAAGAGACAAAACAGGGTGCTATTCACACAATTCAACCATAAAAAGGAATCAAGCTGACACCTGCTACAACATGGATGTCCTTCGCAAAAGTGCTATGTGAAAGAGCCCAGGCACCAAAGCAGGGCCAAGAGGATTTTGGGAGTGGAGTCTGAGCTGTTCCTTGAAGTCCTGGGAGTCACTGAGAGATGATGTGGCAGTGTGGGCCAATTTTCCTCTATCAGGGTTGGCAGCCTAAAGACCAGGGAAGGATGTCCTTATGAGAGCTACATAAGCCAGACATGATGGTACATATCCGCAAACCAGCGTGAAGAAGGCTGAGGCAGGAGAATGGGGAGTTCATGTGTAGGGTGGGCTACACAGCAAGCCCTAGATGGGAAGGTCATGGGAAGAGGGGAGCAGGAATTTTTTTTTCATTTTTTCCTTTATTTTTTATTTCTTCAAGTTACATCTCAATCACAGTCCCCTCCCTATTCTCCCCTCCAGTCCCATCCTCCCACCCTCAACCCCCCCATTCTCTTCCCTTTTTTTTTTAAGTTTAAGGTATATCTTATTTTTTGGGGAGCAGGAATTTTAAGTAATGAAACCACAGAACAGGAACACTTGGGACTATCAGAAACTTCTAGAAGCAATCCCCCCTTTAAGTTTCAGAGGGGAAGCAGTCCTGATTTCATTCTTCTGGTCTCCAGAATTTCCAGAGATCTATCCCAGGTCTGCTTGTCTGTTTTTTTTTTTTTTTTTTTTTTTTTCCGAGACAGGGTTTCTCTGTGTAGCCCTGGCTGTCCTGGACTCACTTTGTAGACCAGGATGGCCTCGAACTCACAAAGATCCACCTGCCTCTGCCTCCCAAGTGCTGGAATTAAAGGCATGCGCCACCACCGCCCGGCTCTGCTTGTCTGTTTTTGACATGTGATCTTACATAGCCCCGGTTGGCCTGGAATTTCCTATGTATCTGAGGCTAACCTTGAGCTTCTGATCTTCTTCCTCTACAGTGTAAGTGTTGGGATTACTGTTCCCACTGGGCCGGCTCTGTCTCCATTTCTGTTCTTGTAAGCTGTCATACTTAATGATGGCCTGTGATCAGAACCCACTGTAAGCTAGAGCAGACTCCAGACAGTTTTCAAAGGTAAGATGCCCCAACACACACACACACACACACACACTATAGGCCCTGCCTTTAACTCACTGCAGTCATGGGAGCTCTTTTCCCCTTATTTGGAGCTGATGAGGCAGAGGGAAGGGTTCCAGAAGGGTCAGACCCTGGGTGACAGAGGTGTCAGGAAACTTGGGACTGTTCTGAGAGGTGGTGGCAGGTTTGGATGGGTGTAGTTCATACTCATCAGGAGTGATTTGCAGTAAGACTGGACAAGTAGTTCCTTTCAGAGCCTATGTGGCCAAACTATGTGTGTGTGTGTGTGGGGGGGGGATTGATTCCTTATGATTGTCCTTCAACATGGGACCCAGGCCTGGGTCGAAGAATATCACAAAGAGAGGGAGAAGAGGGCCAGGCCCAGCATAATCCAGATTAGAGTGGATGGATAGTCACCCTCCTACATTCAAGAAGCAAGCCCGCCTGTCCCCTGGCGTTCAGTCTTCCAGCCACCAAAGCTGTGAGAGCAAGAACATCTGGAACAGTATGTGCTGCTGTGGACAGGCATGGGTGTGGCCGGGGACCCTGTGCTGTGCTGGAGGGAACTTGAACGAGTGTGGAAATCAAAGTGGAGGGTCCTCAGAAAACTAAAGATAGAGCAGTCTGTAGGAAAAAGAAAGGCTAATTAAATTATTTACTAGTATTTATATTGTATTTAATTGGTTTGGCTGTGTTAATCCTTAACCCGCCATTATAAATGAATACACACAGACACCGGATGGATTTTAACAAGCCTAGGCCTGAATTGTGCAATCCTAGACCATCTAAGCTATAATTCTATTACCCAAATATGACCCCATATATAGATATGTCCCTTTGGACTACTATTCTCCATATTATGCTGATATTCCAGACCACGTGGAAGGATCTTCTTTAATCTACACCATGGCGTATCCTCCTTGTTTGCTCCTGGCTTCTCCTCGAAGTTTCTCCTTCCCATTAACCTCTCTGTCTCAAAAGCCCACACACCTTAGTCCTGCCTACCTCCGTCTTTGCCCAATCTCCAGGCCTCAGCATTTATTTAACCAATCAGAGACAATGTAACAGGCAGCAAGCAGGACCAATTAATTAACAATTAGAATACAGAACATCACCCCATCAGCAGTCCAATGAATGACCCAGAGACAACTCCGGGTACATGTTTGACAGGACCTGCAGCCGCAGAGCAGACACCAGCATCTATCCACGCTCATGGCCTCTCTACTCTCAGCAGCTGGGATTCAGGCCCAGCCTTGATGCCCACCTGTGTGTAAGTGACGGGTCTCATATACAGTTCTATTAACCGAGAAAGAACAAAGTCATGTCATTTGCAGGAAAATGGATGGGACTAGGGATCAACACACTGAAACAAGCCCAACTCAGAAAGACAAATGCCACATGCCGTCTGTGCAGAAGATCTGGCCAGAGACACATGTGACGGGAGAATAGAAGGGGGAGTCTGGGGGAGGAAGAGGGATGGCAAGAGAGGGAACAAGAGAAGGGGCAGGGGCTGGAGAGATGGCTCAGCGATTAAGAGCACTGCCTAGTGCTCTTCCAAAGGTCCTGAGTTCAATTTCCAGCAACCACATGGTGGCTCACAACCATCCACAATGTGATCTGGTGCCCTCTTCTGGAATGCAGGTGTACATGCAGATAGAGCACACATATGCATAAAATAAATAAAATAAATCTTTAAAAAAAAAAGAGAAGGGGCAAATACAAGTAGGGTACACGATACACACGTATGGAGATGTCAGATGAAGCCCTTTGCTCTACACGTTAATTAAAAAAATATATATAGATATATAGTTGGGCAGTGATGGCGAATGCCTTTAAGCCCAGCGCTCAGGAGGCAGAGGCAGGCGGATCTGTGTGAGTGCTGAGGCCAGCCTGGTCTACAGAGTGAGTCCAGGACAGCCAGGGCTACACAGAGAAACCCTGTGTCAAAAAACATAACAAACAAACAACAGCAACAAAAACCCTGGCTGCTCTTCCAGAGGACCTGGGTTTAGCACCCAGCACCCACATGGTCACAAACCTCTTTTTTTTTTTTTTTTTTTTTTTTTTTTTTTTTGAGTTGGTTTTTTTATTGTTGGCTGTCCTGGACTCACTTTGTAGACCAGGCTGGCCTC
>CAJQZJ010031795.1:220140-264440 GCA_907164525.1 Lophiomys imhausi | reverse complement strand
CCTGGCTGTCCTGGACTCACTTTGTAGACCAGGCTGGCCTCAAACTCGCAAAGATCCGCCTGCCTCTGCCTCCTAAGTGCTGGGATTAAAGGTGTGCGCCACCACTGCCTGGCTAGTAAATGTTTTTTTTTTTTTTTGGTTTTTCGAGACAGGGTTTCTCTGTGTAGCCCTGGCTGTCCTGGACTCACTTTGTAGACCAGGCTGGCCTCGAACTCACAAAGATCCGCCTGCCTCTGCCTCCCAAGTGCTGGGATTAAAGGCGTGCGCCACCACTGCCCGGCTAGTAAATGTTTTTTAAAGAGACAAAAACTTAGCAAATGTGGCACACACTGTTATGTGACGAGATTTCTTCCTGTAGGGGGCCCTGATTATCTGTGTTGCCAGGTTAACTTCAAGGCAACACAGAATGTCATAGATGAGCTAAGGATGATGGCGCTCCTGTGGTGGGCTCAGACTCACGGATAAGCAGAGAGGAAGCTCTTCAAAACCTTTTCTGGCCCCAAGGAGTCACTTGGGGGTTATGTCTCATCCTGGCCTCATTCTGTGAGAACCCTTTTTTCTGTCTTTGGCTCTGTGATGCCAACAACTCTTCTCCACTGCAGTCTTCCGTGTGAAGAACCGGACTTCTGAAACCATGAAGGAAAATAATCTTCCCCTGACTTGCTTTTGTAACTGAAACACTCATTGGCTGTGTGAGTGGAGTGTGTGTGTGTGTGTGTGGAATGTGTGAGTGGAGTGTGTGTGTGTCTGTGAGTGTGTATGTGTGTATGAGTGGAGTGTGTGACTGGAGTGTGTGCGTGTGTATGAGTGGAGTGTGTGAGTGGAGTGTGTGTGTGTATGAGTGGAGTGTGTGAGTGGAGTGTGTGCGTGTGTGTGTGGAATGTGTGAGTGGAGTGTGTGTGTATGAGTGGAGTGTGTGAATAGAGTGTGTGTGTGTGTGTGTATGAGTGGAGTGTGTGTGTGTATGAGTGGAGTGTGTGAGTGGAGTGTGTGTGTGTATGAGTGGAGTGTGTGAGTGGAGTGTGTGTGTGAGGAGTGTGTGTGTGTCTGTGAGTGTGTATGTGTGTGTGAGTGGAGTGTGTGTGTGTGTGTGTGTGTGTGAGTGCAGTGTATGTGTGTGTGTGTGTGTGTGTGTGTGAGTGCAGTGTGTGTGTATGTGTGTGTGAGTGGAGTGTGTGATTTTCCTGGTAAGTCTTATAAGTGTAACAGGCCCCCAGACCTTGTTACAACTGACTCCATGATGGAAGTTTCATTCTGGCTATAAAACTCAGCACATAGCACCACCTGCCAAAACTACAACAAAGACCTAATCCATCGGAGTCCATAGTTCTGGGAAAATCTCTAAACGAACTAGCCTTGCTTTTTTACTTCTGTAGTTCTGCTTATGGCTAAACTGTTCTTGTTAACTGGAGTATGTCAACACAGAACATGGTTTTTGTGCTTAAAATCTCACTGAGAAAGGCTCAGGGCTACACTGGGATCCTGAACACCCAGTGTAGTGGCTGGCTGGGTAATAAAGACTTTCTATTGGCTTAAATCTGTGTCTGAGTAGTCTTGTCTGGTGAATACCACACAACAATAAGATCAGGGCAATGGAAAATGACCTCCAAGTGTGAGAGGCTCTGTAACCCTGAGAGGGAAAAGGGAAAGGTCAATGTGCAGGTCTAGGACCTGGAGGCCAAGAAACCCATGAATTAGTGGAGGAGGCAGGTTGTCTGAAAGCCGAAAGCCCAGAGTGCACGATTCCTCACAACCACAGGGAAGCGCTGGCGAGCAAGGCTGAGCAGGCACGGGCTTCTTCAGCAGGGCGGAGGCCTGGCAGAGCCGTGCAGGCTGCAGGCTGCAGGCGTGCAGGCGGGGAGCCTGGGGCTGCCAGCTGGGCCAGGTGCGGCAGCCTGTTTGCCCACCTGGGGCCTTGAAGGACTTGGAGGTCATTCAAGTTCTTCTGTGTTTGTTCCCTTAATTAAGTGGTTCTCAACCTGTGGGTTGAGACCCCGTTGGCAAACCTCTATCTGCAAAAATATTTACATTAGGATTCATAACAGTAGCAAAATTACAGTTGTGAAGTAGCAATGAAAATAGTTTTATGGTTGGGGGTCACCACAACATGAGGAACTGTATTAAAGGAAGCCTTCGGACAGTTGAGAACCATTGGCTTAATGAAGTAAAGAGATAATGAAATTGGCTGAAGGAAGAGGGGTAGCCAGGCTTCCATTAGATCAGTCCCTGCCATGAGGGGCAGGAGACACTTGGCTGTGGGGCCTGAGGATATGGCTCAGCTGGGAAGAGGCTTGTTGAGCAAGCGTAAGGACCCAGTTCCATCTTCAACACCACATGCGACAGCCAGACACAGTGGCTCACATCTGTAATCCCAGGGCTGAGGCGGCAAAGGCAGGCAGATCTTCTCTTACTGGCCAGCTCCATGAGAAACTCTGTCTCAAAGAATAAGGTGGAGAGGGCCATCCAGATGGCTGCCAATCCTGACAACCTGAGTTCGAGCTCTAGGACCCACATTGTGAAAGAGAACCAACTCACTCAAGCTGTCCTCTGACCTCCACATGTACACCATGGCTCGTGTATGCGTGCGCACACACACACACACACACACACACACACACACACACACACACACAATGTATTGAATGTACTGAGGGGAAGCCAGTTACTGACAGGAAGTTCTTTTCTAAGAAGCACTCTGCCCTTATGTATGTGTTGTTGGCTTGTTATCTGATATGAGGCCATGGCCACCCTAAGGCAGGCTCATCTGAAGTCCCCAGGAGTTCTCGTTTGTGACTCAGCTCTTATTTGCAGAACAGGGACTGATGGCAGGGCATGTTGTAATCCCAGAACTCAGGAGGTAGAGATAAAAGGATCAGGTTCAATACCAACTTCATCCAAATAGTAAGGTCAAGACCAGCCTGGTCAACATGAGATCCTTTTTTAAAGCAAAACATAATCAACCAACCAAACCACAAGAAAAGGGACTATGGGCTATGTCTCTATTTGCATCCTCTCCTGACGGTGATCCTCAGTTACTGATAAAAACCATTTAAATGCATTAAGAAGGCATAGGCTGGGCTGGAGAGATGGCTCAGAGGTTAAGAGCACTGGCTGTTCTTCCAAAGGTCCTGAGTTCAATTCCCAGCAACCACATGGTGGCTCACAACCATCTACATTGAGATCTGGTGCCCGGGAATATATGTAGAGCAAATACTGTATACATAATAAATAAATAAATGTTTAAAAAAAAAAAAGAAGAAGGCATAGGCTGTGGGCTGGAGAGATGGCTCAGTGGTTAAGAGCACTGGCTGCTCTTCCAAAGGACCCGGGTTCAAATCCCAGCACCCAAATAGCAGTTCACAGCTGTCTGTAATTGCCAGGTGTGGTGGCACACGCCCTTAATCCCAGCACTTGGGAGGTAGAGGCAGGCAGATTTCTGTGAGTTCAAAACCAGCTTGGTCTACAGAGTGAGTCGAGGGCAGCCATGGATACACAGAGAGACCTTGCCTCGAAAAACCATAAATAATAAATAAATAAATACAAGTACAAGCCGAGCTAAATATGAGGTGCTCTGTTTGTTTACTAACAGAATCTTGCTAGGTAGCATAGGCTGGGCTTGAACTCACAACCCTCCTTTCTCAGTCTCCCAACTGTTGGGATTTCTGGTGAACCGTATATAGCTGCGCTTGACCTATTTAATAAGGGGGCAGTGGAGTTTGGAAGGTGAGGTAACTTGACTGGAGTCTGGGAGCAGCAGAGCCTACTTCCAGCCTGGGTCCACAGTCATGTTTCTCTGGTAGGAAATCCCTGGCTTCCTTGGCAAAGGAAGGTCATTTGGCCAAAGTCACACAAGTGTGTGATATCGAGCCCATGTCCTGCACACT
This sequence comes from Lophiomys imhausi, assembly GCA_907164525.1. NCBI lineage: Eukaryota > Metazoa > Chordata > Mammalia > Rodentia > Muridae > Lophiomys > Lophiomys imhausi. The sequence continues at coordinate 260,556 of CAJQZJ010031795.1, read as the reverse complement.
GATGCCTTCTTCAGCCCCACTTTGTAGACCCTGTGCTCCCAAATAACACACTCAAACTGGGAGTGCTTCTGGGAGGGAGAGTCCAAAGCCTTAGCAAATAAGGAAACTGAGATGGAGAAGGACGCTGTGGTAAATCCCAGCCAACCAAGGTGATCCGCCTTGCCTCACTCACTTGCAGAAGAAAAGCGAGCTCCTAACGGACTGGAGGGGTCTCTATGTGGGAAGGAAATTATTTTAACCCAGGGCTTGGCTGAGAGGCTTTGGGGGCAGGGTCCAACTCATGGGTATTAGTAGAGGGAAACAAAGAATTGCTGAGGGTGGCAAACTGGTTATAATTAAAAGAACCTGGGATCTGGGAAACACTATGAAGGCGGCCAGCTGTCCTGGATCCGGGCTCCTTCCTTGGAGCTGGGGGTGGGGCAGGATCAGACAACCCCAGAAACCAGCTGCCCTTCCCTGCTGGGCAGACCAGACTAGATGGAGGGCTGTAAGGAGACTGTAAGGAGGAGGATGTGCTCTCTCCTTACAGCTCTCTCAGGCTAGGATGCTGCATGGCATGGGGCGAGGGAGGTTCCAACGGGGTCCCCCCTGCTCCTTTCTGCTCTCCCACTATTGCTCTCATTCCCTTTTCCCACAACCCAGACTCATCCATGTAGTCTCTCAGGAAAGCTAGAGGGCTGGGGGAATGGCCTGACTCAAGGCCTGACTCTAGTGCTTCGTGGATGACTTCTTTAAACCCTGAGCCATGTTTTTCCCATCTGAGTGGGGACAGAAACAAGACCTAATCCATACAGTTGCTGCAGAGGATTAAGTAGGTAGTGGAGAGCAGGGGTATCAAGCAAGCGAAGGCCCGTGGGCAGGCACCTGCTATTACACAGTTCCTGAGCAAAGAACATTTTTTTCATTGTTGGGGAGCAAAAATCAATGTAGTATCTTATGACATTATCCAAGTTTTGTAAAATTAAAGTTTCTTTTTAAAAAGTTATTTTTGTTTTTGTTTGCTTGCTTGTTTGTTTGGTTTTTCCAGACAGGGTTTCATTGTATAACAGCCCTGGCTGTCCTGGACTCACTTTGTAGACCAGGCTGTCCTCAAAGTCACAGAGATCTGCCTGCCTCTGCCTCCCGAGTGCTGGGATTAAAGGTGTGCGCCACCATTCCCGGCTTTTAAAAAGTTTTTATTGTGTGTGTGTGTGTGTGTGTGTGTGTGTGTGCACATGCACATGTGTGCAAATTCACGTGGGGCCCAGAGGGCAACTCGTGGGAGGTAATTTTCCTGTCACCATGTGAGTCCCAGGATTGCCAGACTTTGGGCAAGCATCTTTGCCTGCTGAGGTGCACGTCTTTAATCACATTCAGGAGGCAGAGGCAGGCAGATCTCTGAATTCGAGGCCAGCCTGGTCTACAGAGTGAATTCCAGGACAGCCAGAGCTACACAGTGAGATCCTGTCTCAAAAACCAAACAGGAAAACTACTGAACAACTGGCCAACAAGTTGGCACAGTAGGTAAATGAAGAACTTAAGAGAAGTGCTGAGGGACATCAGCAATGGACATGTCAAGGACCCAATGCCTTGGCTCCATAGGAGTGGACAACCCTTCCATGGGTAAGGAGGCTCAGAGGGATGGCAAAGCCTTCCTCAGGTCCAAGTGTGAATGTTTGGCAGTGTGCACAGAAAATATCCATGAAGCTTCTTCCACCCAGATGTTTATGTCCTGGAGACAGCTCCCCTACAGTTTGTTCCTACTGAGATCAGCTAAACCTGCCTCCTTGTTCAGTTGTACATAGGAAGCTCTTCCTCCTCATTTGTCTGTGTGTAATAACCCCACCGCTTGTTCAGTTGTATGGAATAACGGTGCCTCCTGCTCAAATGAGTATATAAACATGCTGAGCTTCCGTTGTCCATCTGTCCATCGGAGAGCCCAGTCCATCTGATTCCAGCTTTTCTGTGTACTGTGTCTGTGTTCTTCATTCCCTCAGGACCCCTAGTCACAGTCCTGGGACCCAAGCTGTGCAGGAAAAAGCAAATAAAAGCATTTGTCATGAACCCACGTAAAGGTGGAGGGAGAGAACCGAATACACAAAGTCGTCCTGACCTCTACATGCGTACTGTAGTGTGTGTGCCGTCTGTATCCCCCCACGATAAAGTTGCTTAAGCTTTGAAATATATTAAATAATAAAATATTTGGTGTTTGGGTACTTAATAAATCGCTTGCCAAGCCCTGTGTGTAATCGGTCTGTTAGATGTATCCATGATCACTACCACGGCTGCTGTTACCCATTTCTCATTTCTCGTGGCTTACTGAAGAGATAAATCACCAGGCTGGCATCTATGGAAGGGCTTCCTGATGTCTGGACCTCCAGGGCTGCCATGCACATTTCTGTGGATGGGAGAGGAGCTGTTTATGCTCATCTTTCTTTAAAAAGAAAAGAAAAACTATGTATTTGTGTGTATGTCTATGCACATGTGTACACACCTGTCTCCTGGAGCTGAAGTTGCAGATGTGGTTGCTGGGAATTGAACCCAGGCCTTCTGCAAGAGCAACCAGTGCTCTTAACCACTGAGCCACCTCTCCAGCCCCCATCTGATTCTTAAAGGAATGTATGTCCTCAAACAGAGAGAGGTCTAGGTTAGATTACTTCTTTGTCCCAGGCAAATATGTCCACACTCTTCCTGGGCTGTCTGGGGACCACTATGATGACAAGTTATTTGGATTTGGGGTGTAGTACAACAGGAGGGAGGGGCTCCAGTTTTGGAGCTGGCAGACCTTGGCTGAATGCTGAATCCTGCCATGACTTCTGCTGCTTGACCCCTTCTCTGAGGTTGCTAGGTTGTCACAAATGATTCTATAAAACCGATATGTTTTCCTGTTGTTAATCTGCTTCTGCAACTAGGGCTTTGTTCCAACTAAGAACCTATAGGATTCCTGCCAGGCATCCTCATTAAAGTAAAAAAACAAAAACAAAAACAAAAAACCCAATGTCTTTAAATCCACTATGGTGGTCCCTGATGTACCTCCATGATGCAGAGGAAGACAGAGCAACCTGGAAGTCCAACTACTTCCTTAAGATCACCCAACTTTTGTTTTTTTTTTTTTTTTTTTTTCGAGACAGGGTTTCTCTGTGTATCCTTGGCTGTCCTGGACTCACTTTGTAGACCAGGCTGGCCTCGAACTCACAAAGATCCGCCTGCCTCTGCCTCCCAAGTGCTGGGATTAAAGGCGTGCGCCACCACCGCCCGGCAAGATCACCCAACTTTTGGATGACAATTCAAAACGCTTCACCGTGGGAATGGACAATTTGGGCTCCAGGTAGATCTGCAGACCCGCATGCTCCTTCAAGGGAGGGCTGTGGTGCCATTAGGCAAGACCATACGAGGGGCAAGGCCATCAGGAACATCTGGAAAACAACTCCGTACATTCAGGGACATGGGCTTTGTGTTCACTAAAGGGGATCTCACTGAGATCAGGGACTTGCTGCTAGCCAATAAGGTGCTGGCTGCTGCCCATGCTGGTGCCATCAGCCCATGTTAGGTCACTGTGCTACCCCACAATACTGGTTTGGGACCAGAGAAGGCCTTTTTCTTCCAAACTTTAGGCACCTCCACTAAAATCTCCAGAGTACCACTGAAATTCAGAGAGATGTGCAGCTGGCAAAGACCAGAGCTGAACAAAGTGGGAGCCAGTGAAGCTACACTACTGACCTCCCCTTTCTCTTTTGGGCTGATCACCCAGCGGGTGTCTGTCACTGGCGGTGTCTACCGTCCCACAACGGTTGACATCACAGAGCAGACTCCACATTCACTTCCTGGAGGCTGTACACAGTGACGCCAGTGTTTGCAGACTGACTACCCAGTTGTTGCCTCAGAACCATATTCCACCATCAATGGATACAGTTGGGTCCTGGCTTTGTTGACACCAAGGACACCTTCCCATTTGCTGAAAAGGTCCAAGCCTTCTTGGCTGATACATCTGCCCCTGTGGCTGCCGTGTGGGTTTAGTCTCTTCCCCAAAGTGGCCAACTCAGCTTTATATGAGAAGCATGGAAACAAAGGCTTACTTTTCTCTAAAAAAGAAGTTCTGGTGCTGGAGAGATGGCTCGACAGTTAAGAGCACTGGCTGCTCTTCCAAAGGACCAGGGTTCAAATCCCAGCACCCACAATGGCAGTTCATAGCTGTCTGTAATTGCTGGACGTGGTGGCACATGCCTTTAATCCCAGCATTCAGGAGGCAGAAGCAGGTGATCTCTGTGAGTTCAAGGCTAGCCTGGTCTACAAAGTGAGTCCAGGACAGCCAGGACTAGAGAAACCGTCTTGGAAAAAAAAATTGAGGAAACGTAATCGCTGCCTTCTATAGTTCCATGGAAGGATGGACACCTTTGGCATCACACCTCAGACCTCAAGGGTCACTTGTCAGCAGACAGTGGCTGTTCTAGTGGCTTGGGGACTTCAACTCGAAGGGTATTTTGTTTTGTTTGTTTTGTCTGATTCTGCCTAAGAACCTTGGGACCTTTGAAAGACTCCAATCTTATAGGTCATCTTGACCAGTGATAAATATCAAACAAACATACAAAAGAAGGATCCAGGGATGTGTGTGAAGTTTGAGGCACGTTGGACCCATGGTAAGTGCTATAGAGAATGGTAGGCAGTGGTCCCCCTGCGATTAGACCGGCTCGTCCAGCAGCTTCCCTCACTCAGCTCACACAAGCCCTTAAAAAGTTGCCCCTGAGCCGGGCGTTGGTGGCGCACGCCTTTAATCCCAGCACTTGGGAGGCAGAGGTAGGCGGATCTCTGTGAGTTCGAGGCCAGCCTGGTCTACAAAGTGAGTCTAGGACAGCCAGAGCTGTTATACAGAGAAACCCTGTCTCGAAAAACCAAAAAAAAAAAAAAAAAAAAAAAAAAAAGTTGCCCCTGTATTTGGCTAAGTCGGTGGCCTGAGTATCCGTTGCAGCCTCCACCACTTAACAAGATATAATCACATGATCAGCACACGAGGTAGTGGGCCCCCACCATGCTGCGTTTAGTGACCAGAGTTGACAGTGGTAGCTGCTCCGCTCCTGGCCAGGAGTGAAGAGGGTTCTGCAGCTTTGCTCTTGGAAAAGCCTATGTAACTTAGACCATTATGTGTTCCCCCGAGAACCTCCAGCCTCCTGTCTCCTTTTCTTCCATAGTCCTTCCTACTGAACCCCACTCCCCAGCCCTCACAGGGCTCACAGGTTAATGCCCCAGGGCATCCTTGCAGCTGTCTGTCTTGGAGATGGGCTTCCGTGCGCAGTCCACTGCACGCCCCCAGTAGCAGGTGGAGGCCCACTCAGTGGGGCCTGGCAGCTCTGAGAGCAGATGGAGACCAGAAATTAAGGCCTCTAGCTGCAAGCAAGTGCTGTTGCATTTGAAACTGATGTATTCTATAGCTGACATAGTCTATCCCCAAAGTGTTCCCCTCAGCTGAGCAAAAACACACCCCGGTGGGGACCTAATGCTGCCACAGAGGAACAAAGGCTTCTCAGTTCTCTGAGTCCCAGAATCTGCCCACAGTTTCAACACACATGGCCCACTTGGGAGAGGACATGGCCACGTGACTCCCAAGCTTGGAGACAAGGTCACCTTTGTCTAGCCTTTCCCCTGCTCAGGAAGAGCCTTTGACTGCAGGACAAAGGATGTGACTGCAGCCACCCTGGTGATGGACCAGAGGCTGTGGGGATGTGTGACATTCCAGGTCAAGGTCAGGTGGCCCCAAACTCCATTCAGATAGGCTGGGGGGGGGGGTCTCTTCCTGTTGTCTCATAATCCAAAGTGTGTTCTTTGGGAAGGGCACATTCTGGTCTCGTTTATTTATTTTTCTATTGCTGTTAAGTTTGTCTGAAATCTACCAGCAAAGCCACCCCATTTGTCCTCGCTAGCCATTTCCTGTCATTACAAATATTCTCCATCATGGAAGGACAGCAGTTCTCGGAAAACAGAAGAAAGCTCAGAAGCAATAAAGACTCCAGTGGAGCTGGCCTTTCATGGTGTGGTCACCACAAGGGTGGTGGGAGTGCCCCCACCAGCGAGGGACGCTCGCTGTGCTGCACCCATGTCCTCTGCGTGTGCCACACCCCTCTGTCCTGTGGCACATCTGGGGCTGGAAGTCTTTGCAGCTGAGGAACAAACAACCCCGCCCTGTTGCTAGACAAAGTGGTGATGACAACTCGCCCAGCTGGCTGTGTGGATAACTCCTTCTTGGGCCAGCTGGAGTAAATGTTCCCAAATGGATGAAGTGATTGATGGCCAGGCACGGTGGGCACTTCTCAGGGAAAGCTGATGTGAAGTCTGGGACTGGGCTCGGGATCTTGCATTTTGACCAGGGTCCTTGACACCACTCTGACAAACAGTCCACACCTCAAGTGGGGCTGGAATTCTTTGGCCGGACTGGCCTGTTCCTTAAGAAAATCTGGCTGGGCTGAGAAGACTCAATCCAGGCAAATCAACCCCCAGCAATATGGAATTGGGACTCGGAGACACAGCCGTTGGGCAGGATGGACCCACAGTCAGGTCAGCTTGGCTTGTGGGTTCCTTGGCTTCTGGGAAAGCCTTACTTCATCTCAGTCCTTTTTCACTTCTTTTGCCTGCTCAGTGTCTCCACACTTTCCTGGCAGCTTTTTGGGGCTACCTCCTATACTCACCCCAAGGATATTAGGATATCAGTATGGAAGGGGCTCTTCAGCCCAGCGCCATGTGTCGAATGTCCCTGATGGCTCTCTGCCTTGACAGCCCACACCTCGCTGGACTTGGCCCCCCATGGAACTCATGAGGGTTTTACGACACCTGTGACTTACATGTCCCTTGTCACAGAGTGGCTCCTCTCCCCACCCAGACACCAAGGTCAGACACCTTTTTTTTTTTTTTTTTTAGACAGGGTTTCTCTGTGTAGCCCTGAGTGTCCTGGACTCACTTTGTAGACCAGGCTAGCCTTGAACTCACAGATTTCTTTTTTTTTTTTTTTTTTTGGTTTTTCGAGACAGGGTTTCTCTGTATAACAGCTCTGGCTGTCCTAGACTCACTTTGTAGACCAGGCTGGCCTCGAACTCACAGAGATCCGCCTACCTCTGCCTCCCAAGTGCTGGGATTAAAGGCATGCGCCACCAACGCCCGGCAAACTCACAGATTTCTACCTGCCTCTGCCTCCTGAGTGCTGGGATTAAAGGTGTGCGTCACCACACCTGGCAATTACAGACAGCTGTGAACTGCCATGTGGGTGTTGGGATTTGAGCCCAGGTCCTTGGGAAGAACAGTCAGTGCTCTTAACCTCTGAGCCATCTCTCCAGCCCTGACACCTTTGTTCTTAACCCCTAGGTGTATTCTAGAAAAAAAGCAACAGCTACCATTTAACCAATGATACGCAGCAGGCGGTGACACAAACAACTTGGTGTACTACACCTGCCTGTGTGAGACGCTAAGAAAACAGACCCCGTGGTAAGTGGGGTCTGAATGTAACCTGAGCACTCAGGGCCAAGCACATGTCCTGACCTATGGGCATGGCCAGCCTTTCCTCCACAGTGCTGGTTTGAGGTGTCCCCAGGCCCCCACATCTCTTGCCTGGATCTATATACCTCCAGCTTCTCAGTGTTCTACTTGCCTCTGGTTTCTTCACTCTAATCTGAACTTTTTGACATTAGTCCTCACTGGAACTCTTCAAATCCTTCCTGCTTTACTCGTCCTGGCCTTAAGTGAATGATAGAACAATCAGAACCCTGGCCAGCTAACTACAGGCCTCACTGAGACGTCTTTCCCTTGTTGGCACAACAGGGACCACGGTAAAGCATTGTTTAAGGAGAGTGTTGGTGGGAGTGGTGGCGCATGCCTTTAATCTCAGCACTCGGGAGGCAGAGGAAGGTGGATTGCTGTGAGTTTGAGGTCAGCCTGGTCTACAGAGTGAGTCCAGGATAGCCAGGGCTACCCTCTTTCGAAAAACAAAACAAACAAACAACCCCCCCGCCCCAAAAGGAGAGTTTTGGAAAGGGCATGGTAGCCCAGTTAACTGGGAGGCGGGGAGGGGAGGGATGGGATGTTTGAACCTAAGAGTTTGAGGCCAGCCTGGGCAGCAGAGCAGAAGGCCTCACCTCAAACAAACAAAAGCAACAGCAGAGAGAAGGGGACAGGAGTGGGGAGAAGGACAGGTTACTCTGGGAGGTCTCTCTCCATCAGGCTGTTTCCAGGTGGGGAAGCGGGTGCTGGGCACCACGGTGCCGAGGTGAGACAGCCCATGCATGTGTCCTGAACTGCATCTCTGCTCTTCAGAGATCACCAGATCGGCCTCAGCTGTGCTCACTGATGGCAAGACTGCGAAGCCCAGAGTCACCAGGAAAAGTGAGCCAATGCCAGGCCGGGGGCGAGGGGGGAGGAGTGCAAAGAGTTCCAGAGCTACATACTTTCCTGTGGGGCCCCAGTCTTGGGGTACCCTATAAAAATGACAGCCTAGGGCCCACCAGTGTTTCTACAACAATGAGAATATTTATTTTTTTCAAACAGTAAAAATAACATTTTTCTCTTTTGTAGAAGTACCATCACATTCCATTTTCTTAAATAACAAATTCCTAAAAATATATATTAAATTGTATACAGTCACACTTCATTTTATATTTTAAAATACATGATGTTTCTATTTTATTCTCAAAGTTGCATATTAAGAGCATATTTACAAATAAAGCCTTGTTGTCCAAAGTCAAACCCCTGCTGGAGGGTGAGTTTGGAAACGGGAAGGTCTTGGTGCCATGAGGGTGGCAGGGATGGAGCTTCATGTGCAGGGAAGGATCCCTTCCATACACTTCCCTCTGACGTGAGATCCCACTCCCACTGTGGCTCCTGCCCACTCAGCCTCGGCCAGTGAGCTCAGCTCCATCTTGGCAAGACAGGAGCCTGTGTGACGATGCCCCCAGGTTCTGTTGGCAGATCAGGGTGGGGGTGCCATGGTGGATCTGACAAGTGCCCTCCCCCACCCAGCAGCTAGGCTGAGAGTGACCTGGAGGTAGAAGAGCAAGGGCAGTAAACAAAGACACGAGGGGACAATCAGAGCTTCACAGTCCCAGGGCAGTACCCAAAGCGAACATCAAACACCAAACAGGAGAGTCCACCACGGAGCCTTGTGGAGTGAGGAGCTGGCAGCCTGGGAGGCCTGTGTGGCCCCTGCAGATAGGTTGACGGTCTGGCGGGGCATCCACTTCTAAGTGCTATTGAAGGGTTAGGGTGGACTGTTCTCGGAGTTGACAACAGCTTGTGAAAGCCCTGCTGGTGTCAGGCCAGAGGTTGATGAGGAGTGTCAGGTGGGGTGCTGCTTGGGCTGACAGCGGGGCATGGGGTGGCACCTGGCCCAGGCAGAGGCCAGGAGAGCTGTAGCTGCCAGAGCTTTGATCTTCACGATCTGCGGCTGAGGGGCCTGAAGCCAGAGCCCACATTTTCAGAAGTCTAGAGGTCTGGCCGCTCTGCTCACCCCAGGCAGCTCCAGCCCCACCCTCGCTGGTGTGAGGAAGACACAGGCTTCCTTCCTACTCTGTCACTGCTTGTCAAGCAGGGAGACAAGTGAGGAAGAACACAGGGCACTCGTGACTCTACCTAATGTCCCTGAGGGCCCAGCCACAGTCTCCGCACTGCTCTTCTCCCTCGGGCTTACCTCCATGCACCTCTAACCCCCAATCCTAGAAGCACACTTGGTGCTCCAGGCCTTGTTTCTCAGTGTTTACCTGCAGCAGGGCCGGCCCTCTGCGGCATGCTGCTGACAGGTTCTAACAGACTGTGGCTGTCATTTCTGGAGGTCTGGCTTGGGTGATTTACAGCCCTTCCCACTGCCCCATGCTGTTGTTGTAAGGTGGGTTGGTGTTTCCTGGGGTTGCTCCCCAGAGAGGAAGTGTATCCTGGAATGCTGGGCTGTGCCAGGCCAGCAGCTAGAGGAGCGTGGGCACGTCCACTGCCCTTCCTGGGATGCTGATAAAGGGCTGCTGAGCTGCCGCCACACTGGGGCTTGGCTTCCTGTGCCTGAGATATGAAGAGGCAGGTGAATGGCGGCCTGGAGGAAGCCTGGGGTCAGTGATCTGAGCTAAGCAAATGTCCTGGCAGATGAACCTTCCCTGGGAGGGAACCCACATCCTCTGTGCGCCGTGCCCCGGTGCTCTGTGACTCCATGCTTGTTTTCAAGGGAGATCCCATAAACGCTACAGACTGCAGCCTGGAGTGAAACCTGCTCCTGTCAGTCTGTTTCCAGTGGTCTTTGTGTGTGGTGGGCCTGTCTTCTCACCCAGGAGCCTGCAGCCTTTCCCAGATCAAAGTGAGAAGACAGCCCCCAGCAGCTCTGTACCCCCACAAGCCTCCCATGGGAGCTGGGCCAGCACCACGGCCCATCATAGAGACACAATATTCCTCCTTCGGCTGCCGCTGTACCCATCAGCTCTGGTCATTGCCTCCTTGGCAAATTTGTTGCCTCTCCCTGAGGATGACTCCCAGATGGTCCCAGACAGTCCTCTGTCCTGGGGGCAACCAGCTGTAGATGAGTCACCTGAACCCTACAAAAGGCCTCAATGGCAGTGGCTTAGAGACTCATGGGAGGTAAGCATGGTGCTCCAGGAGGGCACCCAGGAGAACAGAAGCTCAAGGGCTGGCAGGAGAGTCATATGCTGACTAAGGTCCACCTCAGGGCACAGGCTGCTCCTCTCAGCTGCTACTGACGAGGCCACTTCCAGACTGCAGGAGTTTTAATCAGGGATGGCCCTTCCTCTCACAACTGGCGGCCACTGCGGCTGGGGCTTTCAATCTTCCAGCCTCTCCTGGGAGGAACTCCAGTTCCCAAGCCCTGCCTTTTCCTGCCAACTTCTGTAGTCTGCCTCCCTGCCTAAGGGACAAAATGAAGGGGAAGACAAGAGCCCTTGCTCCTAACTTCTCTGTCCCCATGATAAGGGACAAAGGATATAGCTCTCGGTAGTTTTGATCTTCTTTTAAAGTGATAGACACCTCATGTAGGAGCCACATGATGCTGCCCATGGGCTATGCTACAGTATGGGACAGAACCTGGGGCCTCATGTATGAAAGCTGCTTGACCACTGTGCTGCAGACCTGGCCCTGGGCTATGGTCTTTAAACTCCTGGTTTTGAAGTAGGAGTTGGTTGAGAGGACACAAAGACAGGCTGAGTTCAGATTCCACAGGCCTGTGAACTGCTTGAGAGCCAGCCTAGATTAAGTATATAAGTACATAAGAAGTTTACAGTGCCTGTTCTGTGTACAAACAGATGGACCAATCCTCAAGCTTGCCCTGTAGGTGAGTACTGAAAAGAATCCTCTAGAAAGAGGACATCTGCTGTGACCCTGGTCTTAGTCTCCTCAGACTAGAACATGCATTTTAGTCAGCACCAGAGGCAGCTCCCGGGAAAGACCTCTGTGCACTCTGAGGGGTTAACATCCAGGAGACCACACTCAGTGAGGAACTAGGCCATCCTACAAGAAAACCCAAGAATTCTTTCAGTGTGGTTCTGTTCCAAACTGTAAAGACCAGGGGAAACTGATCTGTATGTGGACAAAACAGAGAAGAAGCAAAACTCACCATACACTAAACCTACCCACCACCCAACAGACTTCTAGAATCAGGCCCAGCTGAGTCCTGTCAGCTCAGTCCTGGTCTTTTAACATCCCCAGAATGGCTGGAGTTGCAGGGCAGCCAGGCTAGTGCAGGTGATGGAGGAGGACCCCAGGCTATGCTGCCCCTGCAACAGGGTGCCCCTTCCAAGTCTGTAGAAGGGTGCCCCAAAGAGAGGCCAAGGTGAATGAAGGGGCAGGGAGGTCCTCAGAGGGAAACTCCAGGGGAGGGGACCCTAGCAAGCTTGAGCTGGAGTACAGCCTTCCATCTACGAGCAGCAGGGCTTCAGTCAGTCACTAGGGGATTTCGGTCGTCTTGTTGACTCTGGCCCTTGAGCTTCTTCTTAAAGATGGAGATCGTAGTGGAAGGTTCATAGAAAATGGTCCAGATTTCCCCAGAGGCCCCTGGCCGACGACAGTTCCTAAGGTCTCCTGAAGCAGGGACTCGATGAGATCTGTCAAACAAAAATAGTTTTCCAGTAGGTCTGAACAAAACTCTCAAATCGCCACCCCACAAGGAGCCTGTGGTACTGCCAGTGAGGCCAGGCCTTGGGAGGGAACTGGCTGCCTTGAAGTGAAGGATGGAGCCAGGAGTGGTGGCACACGCCTGTAATCCCAGCACTCTGGAGGCAGAGGCAGGCGGATCTCTGTGAGTTTGAGGCCAGCCTGGTCTACAGAGTGAGTTTCAGTAAGACCTGTCTCAAACAAACAAACAAAGAGAGAGAGAGAGAAGGATAAAATGTGGCCCGTGGTCATGAAGGCAGGGCACAGGGCAGAATCCTCCTCAGGGTAACAAAGGACTTTTTGTCAAAATAATTCAAAACTAGAAAAGGCTGTTTGGAGAGCTTATGGATTTTCTAATATTCTTTTTCTTCTCTTTCTCTTCTTCTTCCTTCCTCCCCAATAAAAAAATACTATCTATAAATGCCATTTACCTAGAAACCCACCTACCTAACACAAGGCAAGGGGAAGTTCCCTGTTTGAAGAAGAGAGCCCTGACATACAGCCCTACTCCCAGCTCATCTTCTCTTCACCTCTTGATAGGGACAGGGAAGCTGCGCGGGGTGGGGTGGGGTGTGTTCCAGGGTTGAGAGGAGTTAGGCATGGGGCTTCAGCTGTGACACACTGGACCCTAGAGCTGCTGCGGAGACACACGAGCAGGACTGTGCCCTAAGAGACTTCCTCAAATGTGAGTTGTAACATTAAAAACACCAACTGGTTCTCTGCAGATGCAGGTTCTAGTCAGTAAGATCAGCCAACCACAGGTGAAAAGCTTTGAAAAGAAGTTTTGTCTGCACTGACACGTTAGGTATTTCTAGATATTTCTCCTTACCATTATTCACTAACAATGACGCTGCAGCAACGTTGTTAGGAGGTGTGAGGAGTCCAGAGAAAGGTTAGAGGGTACAGGGCACAGGAAGAGCAGGCCAGAGAGGAGCTAGAGTGTACAGGGTAAGGGAAGACGTGCATCCTGTTCACTTCCCATCATTTACATAAGGGGTTTGAGAAGGCTCAAGATTTGGCACCCTCATGGGGTTCAGAAACTAATTCTCCATAGATATCAAGGTAAGACATTCTCCCCCACATCTCGCTCTTTTGTCTCTGTGTGTGTGGGTGTGTGTGTGCACATGTGCATGCGGGTGTGTGTCTTCCTGAAAGGTGAGCTCAGCCGACAACAGTAAGGACATTATTTCTACTGAAGAGCAGAGATGGGTAAGGTCACCAGTGTGCCTACAGCTGGCTTTCATGTGTGATGTGCCGCACAGTGCAAATGAGGTCAGGAAAGGAGGCTCTGAGCAGAACTTGGTGCTCAGGAAGGCCTTTAGGAGAGAACTGGAGCAAAGGTAACTGGGAGTCCAGAGAACGGGAGAACTCTACCAGCACACAAACAGCATTATCAAACGACTGCTCTTTCTTGGAAGGCAATGCACATAGGGAACTCTTTCTTTCTCCAATTTTGCTAGAACTGAAGGATAAAGCCTTTGTAAGTTTTCTTTTTGTTTGTTTTTAAGGTAGGTTTGTTTTTGTTAGAGACAATGTCACTTTGTAGTCCAGGTTGGCCTCAAACGGCAGCGATACTTCTGTCCCTGCCTACTGGGCACTGAGACCACAGGCACACGATATTGTACCCAGCAGAAACAGGGTCTTGATAAGTTGCCCACATTGGTCTCAGTCATAACCCTCCGGCTTCAGCTTTCTAAGTAGCTAGGATTACAGCTGTATGCCACTATGCCTGGCTTATATATATGTTTGAAAATAATTTTTAGGGTGATGGGTGTATCTACTGGCCAACAGAGATAAGTCAGAGTTTGGGCATATACAGGCCAACAGAGCCCCCAGACACCAACATGGTGGGCACATGGACCAGGGAAGCACATGGACCTGTGGCCCAGGAGTAAAATAGGGTCTGGGCATGGGTAAGCCCATAGGGTCCTAGGCATCAAGCAGTGGTGAGTGAACCAACAGCACAGGGAATTAGTGCTGCACTCAGCCTAGATCAAAGAAAATTCTCCACAGCAAACAGAGAATACTGTGGAGACCCACAGTGGGTCAAACGCTGAGAACAAGTGACTGCTGTGAGCTCAGCCTTAAAATGTATACTACTATCACCTCCTCCAAAGCTCAGGGAACACTGTGGGGAGAAGACAAGAGCCAGGGATGTGAAACATTATCTAGGGGTTATGACATGGCTTTGGTACTCAGGGATTCACGGCAGCTGTGGCCGCCCACATAGGGTCTGTATAAGACCACATTACTATAAACACTTAGTCACAGGCTGGGGAGAGCTCATGTGCCACAGCCTCACCCAGAGAGCTAATGGCAGTTAAGGGTTGTTGGAGGAGAGGAAGTCATTGTCTTCAGGGGTGTAGCCAGTGGTGAGCTGCTCCACAGAACAGCTCCACGCACCATGTGGGCAGCCCTGGCTAGGTGCAGTGGGGCCACACAGTAACAACAAAAACAACACAGAAAGACATGAGAGCAGGGTGGGGGCTTGGAAGGGGGATGATGAGAGTAGGAGGGAGAGAAGAGAGGTATGGGGGGACTGTGACCAGAATATATTATATACATTTATGGAGCTGTTGAAGAATAAGCTAATAAAAATAATTAAGCACTAGTTGAAATGCTGAAATTATCTTTGTAAGACTTCCTTGGTTTCTGGAGGCATTAAGAAAAATGCATTCCTAATGGTATCATACCTAGATATTCCTAATGGTATCATACCTAGAGATACTTAAAAATAAAATGTGAAGCTCTGACCTCTTGATACCAACCGTCTAAAACGGTCTAGGATAGTTAAGTAAAACAAACTCCTAGTCATGCAAACATGTCACTTTGTTAGCTACTATGACAGTCTATCACAGATATTCTCTAAACTACCCAGTAATCAAGTTGCTAAGAGACAAGCAACATTTGCTTATCTAAATACAAGAGATGGATAGGGCATCTTCAAAAACCCCAAGAGATCTGCGGAATACGGCATTCAAAGATGTTATCTTAAATCAAGATTTTCTTTTTCTTTTCTTTTTTGATATCGAGACATATCAGCGCCTGACAGCACCCCCTATTCTACTCCAAGTAGAAGATAAGCATCGAAGAACCTCCACTGTAAGATGGTTGAATTAGTGGCAAGCTTATCTCTTGGCATGAAAAAACCCCTTGCACCAACTGCAGACAGACTGCTGTCCAAAAAGGACAAAACTTGGTAGCAGGGAAGTCGACAGCCTAACTCTGCCAAGACAGGGTAGGTAAGTCCTTCATAATCCCTGCTCTACAACAAATGTCTGTCACAGAAACAGGACCCAAAGGCTGAAGACTGATGCAGGAATGTATGGAGAGAAAATGGGAACTGTCCAGGCAGTCATTGGTATGTCCTTTCTTAGTTTTGGAAGCTGCAGGCCCTGCACTTCCTATATAAGCAGATATATTTATCCCTCTCAGGTCTCTGAGGTGGTTGAAGAATAGACAGCTAGAGTCTCATAGTTAAATTTTGAGTTGTTTAGGAATCAAGAGGGTGTTATAGATCTAAGAAGATACTCTTAAAAGTGTGTTGCAAGTTAGTATGAATGTTGAGTCAGATACAGACCTTTAAACTCATGGAGATGGTTAGATAGTAGAATGTTAAAGTCAGGGGCCAAATATGTATAAACTGGACATTGGGAAGGTATACTGGGCCATTTAACTCTCATAAATGTGGCATATTTATATCTGTTGCTTTGTATAACACTTACTGTTATAAGAGAAGGAACCATCTGTTGGACTGAAAGGGGAAACTTCTGGGGGGAAGAGGGTGGAAGGGCGGGATAGGAAGGGGGAATAGGGAGGGGTTTGTGACTGAGATGTAACTTGAAGAAAAAAAAAATAAAGTATTTAAAAAAAAAAAAAAGAAAAATGCATGGGCTGGGTGGTGGTGGGGCACGCCTTTAGTTCCAGCACTCAGGAGGCAGAGGCGGGTGGGTCTCTATGAGTTCTAGGCCAGCCTGGTCTACAGAGTGAGTTCCAGGATAGCCAGAGCTATACAGAGAAACCCTGTCTTGAAAAGCAAAAAAAGAAAAAGAAAGAGAAAGAATGAAAGACACATGGTACTGTCCCAGGAACCCTAGCTCTAAAACATACACCTCTATATGGGACAGACAAGCTTCAAACAGACAGCTGCTTTTTCCTATGTTTCCTATGCCGGGTGGTTTCAAGCTTTCCTGAAACTGGATCTACTGGACCCTGAATCCTTCAACCTCATTGTGACTTGTCCTGTCGTTTGCTTCTCTTGAAAGGAGGAGTGTTCTGTGCCTTGTACTGCCTGGGGCTCGGCCTCTGATGTCACAATTGTATCCAGACAAGCGGACAGAGGGAAGGCAGGCCTCCCCATCACACTTCTCTTCTACTCACTTAAGCGTGACATGCAGAAGAATCTTTGCAACAACGGCTGTGGCTGTGAGGATGAGGAGTGTTGCCAGGCTGTAAACGGTCCATCCTGCAAGTGCAAAACACAGTTCATCAGACTTGTTTGTTTTCATTTTCCAAAAGAGACTGGCAGCTCAGGGGTGCCGAACTGGCTCTGAGGACTCCGCACAGGTGGGAGCAGTCAGCAACTGAGAGCTGGGCAGCGCATGGAACTTTCTTATGACCTTGCTTTGTTCTGAAACTCCCTCTGGTAAGTCCTAAACACTAGACTTGGAATCAAAAGAGGTGTGGTGAGTCTGTCTGCCACTAAAACTCCCCAGTGAGTTACTTAGAAGTCTTTGGGTCTCAGTTTTCTCATCTGAACAATGAGAAGTGTGGCCTATGAAGTCCCACTGGATCCACACAGCCAAGTGAGGTGGGGCTAGGAAGGCCTGTTCCTGACCTTCTATGGTGAGATCTACAGAGGTGCGGGAGCAGTGTGAGGTCGGCAGTCCTCTTTGGTACACCTGCTCATTTAGGGACCACACCTCAGGTGGAAAACAGGGAAGGACATCTGTAGCCAACCACATTATCTTAACCCCAGAAGATGATGGCCCAGGGTCTCTCTCCTGCCTGGCTTCTCTTCATAGCTCTTAGCACTCCTGACCTTTGACAGTATTTCTGGTTTCCCTCCTCCCACTGGTACCCACAGGAAACATGCACAGCATTGTCCTAGCACTCTGTGGGCATTTCACTCTGCAGAAGAGGAGGAATGTCTGGCCTTATGCTGCCCACAACCTGGAGACTGGACTTGTGTTTCCATACAAAAGAAGGGAGGGGTTTATCTGGTACAGTGTACGGTCCACTGTTTAGAACAATGTGTGGCACCATGGAAGGAATTCTGTATCTCTGGGTTTACTTTCCTTCCTTGTTGGTACATGTTTTATCACTGAAGCAACCTCTAGCTCTGTATGTACCTTTTGAGTCAACATATTTGAGGAACTTTACCTTGGGACTCTAGAAAGATATTCTCTGATAGAGTCTCTTTTTTAAACATTTATTTATTATGTATACAGTATTTGGTCTACATATATGCTGGGGCACCAGATCTCAATGTAGATGGTTGTAAGCCACCATGTGGTTGCATGGGAATTGAACTCAGGACCATTTGGAAGAACAGCCAGTGCTCTTAACCTCTGAGCCACCTCTCCAGCCCCTTAGAAAGATATTCTCAGTGTGATTTTTTAAAAAAAGATTTATTTATTTATTTTATGCATATGAGTGGTTTATCTGAATGTACACCTAGAGCCAGAAGAGGGCACCAGATCACACTGTGGATGGTTGTGAGCCACCATGTGGTTGCTGGGAATTGAACTCAGGACCTTTGGAAGAACAGCCAGTGCTCTTAACTCCTGAGCCATCTCTCTAGCCCCTGCCTCCCTTTTTTAAAAGAGAAGACATCAGCTTAGCAGCTAATCAAAGTTACCAAAGTACATGGAATCCATCTTTGGAAGGAAATTAAGTTGAGAGCATTTCTCTCAAAGGCCATGCAGACTAGAGGCTGCAAGGCCAATATCCCAACATGTGTCTGAAGGAGAAGCACCCATAAGCACCATTGTTTCTGTTAAGTATCGAGAGAACTACCTTCCACTCTGTGGCCATTGGTCCCAACTGACGGTGCCCAGGAATGGCTACCTGGGACAGTCTGCGGTGGGTGGCTGGGGCTGGAGGTGATGACATAGAGGACTTTGGAAGAGTGGGCAGCGCCGACACTGAGGTTGGCTTGTTCGGTGATCACCTCTGCCAGCGTCTGGTTGACAGTAGGCCTCTCTTGTGGTGGTTCTTCCTTGGTGGCTAGAAGACAAAAGGATTAACTACAGAAAGCCAAGGACGATGGTAGGGAGGAAGGCACTTCCCTGACTGGCATGAGGTCTTTTTCATTTTTTTCTCTCTGTGTGTGAGAGAATGTTTTGCATGTGTGTGAGTGTACATGCATGTGGGGTGCATGTACATGTGGAGGCACAAGGTTGATGTTGGGAATCATCCTTGAACACCCCTCCATGTTACTCAGTGAGGTAGAGTCTCAAACATTGCAGAGCTCCCCATTATGGCCAGTCTTGTCCATAGCCTGTTCTGGGATCCCATCTCCACCTTCCAAGGCTGGAGTTAGAGTGGATCACCACACCCACTCATAATTTATGTGCATCCTGGGGATCTGAATGCTACTCCTTATGATTGTACAGCACTTCCCTCTTTTTGAGCGAAGGTCTCATCCAGCCCACGCTGGCCTCTAGCTATGTAGTTGAGGATGACCCTGAATTCTTAATCTTCCTGCCTCTACTCCCCAGGAGCTGGTGTTACAGGCGTGTGGTGCACCTCATGGTTGGTGAGTCCTGATATGGTTCAAGTCCACAAGCAGTTTCCTCCTCTGGGCTCACTGGTGGTGAAGCTGAAGCTGTCAGGCTATGGCCTGGCTATGCAGGGTGGAGGGGAGACTGCTAATTCCAGTGATGAGACCAGTTTCCTCAGACTGAACCTGCTTTCTCGCTCCCTGTGTTGAGCTTTGCAGTGCCCTCTTGTCAGGACAGACCTGGTCCCACCTGCTAAGTCTGTCCCATTTCCTAGCACACACTACACAGACTTTTTTAAGTTGTGCACTCCAATACCCATGCTTCTCAGAGGCTAGCAAAGGCTCATGTCTGGCACACATGTTCATGTCAGAGGGGCCGAGTGTGTGTTTTTGAGGAAAGATGGTAAAGTAGTCTGTGGGACTGCTGGGGTGCTCAGAAGAAGTAGGATGGATGAAATGACCACTTGGGAGCCTTCCAATCTGCCAGTCATCTCTTTTTAAAATCTATCCATTTAGCTTGTCTACAAAACTGTCATTAAAACTCCTAACATGGGGCTGGAGAGATGGCTCAGTGATCTGTTCTTTCAGAGGACCTGAGTTTGGTTCAATCATCCATGTAAGGTGGTTCATTACTGCCTGTCTGTGCCTCTAGCTGCTGGGGAGCTGGTGCACTCTTCTAGCCCCTGAGCACCCATTGTATACTGGAAGGTGGGGTGTTGTGCGCTGGAAGGTGGGGTGCTTGTGCGCTGGAAGGTTGGGGTGCTGTGCGCTGGAAGGTGGGGTGCTGTGAGCTGGAAGGTGGGGTGTTGTGTGCTGGAAGGTGGGGTGCTGTGTGCTGGTTAGTGGGGTTGAATTAATATTGAGATCATCTACAGCTGAGACAGTAGGTCCAAGTCTGCCCCCAACAACCACTGTAGGCTTAAAAACTCTGGCAAGAAAGAGAAGGCCCAAGACACCTATGCCACTAGAGTCAAGGATGTCTTACCTTGGTATAAGACAGCAAACCCCTGGGCCTGATTGATGCGATCAGAGAAGAAATACAAAATGACAAAATCCAGAGAGACATTGAAGGACAGAGGTGGGCGGTTCCTTCCATTGAAGCGGACCAGGACATGGTGGGTGTAGCCATCCAGCAGCTCCACCATGTCTGCGGAATCTCGGATATCAAATAAGGTGAAGTTGAAGTGGATGTGAGAGGCTCCCGGAACGCGGATGGTCCAGTAGCAGACACGCCCAGTGGCATAGGTGTCAGGAAAGTCAGGGGAGTAGACCACGGCTGCCATTGCTGAATAGTTCCCACCACAGGCACCCACGAGTGCTGCAGAAGGGAAGATAGCAGGGTTGAGGCTCAGCCTTGAACTCCTCTCTAATTCGGACACAAGCAAACTCTTAGGAAATGTGATCCTATTAGGGACATTGTTTGCAGCTACAAAACCAGACCATCTTGGGTTTTGGGATCAAATCACAGAATGAATCACTTAAGTCCTGAACAAGTGACTATGCAGACTATCTGGTTTCCCCCAGGAGGCCTAGTGTTAGTGCTTGGAAGAGCAGTGCAGCTCAGCTGGGGTCTGGCTGGAGTCAGACAGTCTGGGTTCAGGACCAACAGGGCCATGTGATCCTGGGGCCTGAACCTCATTCCCAGGCCTCTCATTTGTTTTCCAGTTTAGGGCCACCACCTGCTGCAGTATCCCATGACAGTGAGAGGACAAATGACATAAAGTGCATGAAAACACTGGGACCTCTCAGCAGAGAAGAGGCTTTTGAAGAGGTGATATCATAGAGGAAAAGGCTCTGTGTCTCCTCAGGGTCTCCAGTACCTCAGAGGTGCGGTGTTTGCATGAGAGGTCCACAAGGAGCTCTGGACTGGAAGAACAGCTCTATAGGGGATGTTTACCCAGCAAGTGCGACCCTGTGTTGGATCTCCAAAAGCATGCAAAGGGGAAGGAGAGGGTTAATACCAGATTCATAACTCTGTCAGCCTCACTGTGCATCAGCCATGCTTTCTCTGGGCTCCTGTTTTTGATTGGCAGGCTTTTAGAAAGGTGACACGACCACTTTCTGTCTCATATAATTAAGATCTTCGAAATGAAAGACTTCAGTAGGGAGTGCAGGAATAGGATTTAAAAGGAAGTTGTTTGTTATTTTTCAGTGCTGGGATGGGACTCAGGGCCATGTGCATACCAGGCAAGCATTCTTTCACTGAGCTACATTTCCAGCAGGCTTTAGGGATCTTCTCTATTTAGAACACAGAAAAGCAATGGAAATATGTCGCTTTGCTGTCTCTGGCGGTGCAGGCATGCAGTCCTAACACTGAGGAGGCTAAGGTCAAAGGATGGTCAGTTCAAGACCATGTCTCAAAAAACCAAACTCTGGGGAGAGCTCAGTGGTAGAGCTCTTGACCAGCATGTGAGTTCCTCGGGCTGATCTCTAGCACTGGGGTAAAAAAAAAGCAAGCTGCTTTCTCATCCCAGTAATGGGAAAGCTCAAAATCCGAAGCTGAGGCCTCAAGACAACCAAGCGAATTTAATGATACCAGGTAGGAATCAGGCCACAGAAACAGGCTCATCTGCACCACAGCACAGGGGAAGAGGTGGCCGCTACAGAGTGAGCATGTGAGAAGGCTGCACGTGAGCTGTAACAAGTTCCTAGGGGCTCTGTCAGCCTGACTTCTCCACAGAGGACACTAAGAGCCTGAGATACAGTGGTGTTTGCATTCACTTGCAAGCTTTCTGCATAGCCCTCCTAGTGCTGGCAGGAGTGACCAGTGTCCAGCAGCCAGCCAGAGTTCCCCTCAGTGGCACAGGTGTGCAGGAGGTGACAGGCTGCTGCTGAGGGACAAGCTTGGAGTACCTCCTGGGTCTTGGCTTCCTGGGCCCTCCTCTCCAAGGAAGCAAAAGCCTCCAGTTTCTGGAGGAGGGCCATGGGAGAGAGGCAGATGTGAGATATGTTTGTGTCTGGGAGGGAAAAGGAGACCACTAAGGAAAGACCTCAGCCCATGGTTGTTTTAAGGCCTTCTTGGGAGAGAACAAGACTCTTTCCCAACTTCCACCAAGATCAAAGCGAAGGAGGGGGAAGTGGAGTTGGTGAACCACTGCAAACACCTTGCAACTGTGGCTAGTGGCACGTCCTAACTGAAGACAGGCGGGGGGAACCAGCAACCCCTATGCCTTCCCACAAACAGCACCAAGTAACAGTCAGCGGCTATCTCCTACAAGGTCAGAACACAAAGGGACCTGCTCAAAGCTCAGGATAGAACAGGACACTAAAAACCTCACTAGTGCCCCCTCTACTCTACACTACATACAGCTTCAGGGATCAGGGAGCCTGAAGGCACCAAAGGGAATGACAAAAAAAAACCAGTCCAAACTGAGCTAACTACAGACAGACCCCAGCCTAGTTTGGAGACCCAAACTAAGCAGGCCTCCCAAGTGTAAATGCTATTTACTTTAGTGTCTACCATTCTACCCAAAGTGTGTGGCTTTACACAGAATACCGCAGCACACATACAAAAGCAAGAAAAAAAAAAAAAGGAGAAAGATTCACTGCCAAGATACAAAGCAATCCACAGAACAAGGTTCAAAGTGACCCAGACACTGGAGCTATCAGACACAGAGGCTACATAATACTACAGTGCAGTTTACAGTGAAAAGAAAGACAGCACACTGGAACAGACTAGAAATCTCAGGAGAGATGTAAACTATAACAAGAGAGCCAAATGAACTAGGCATGGTAGTACATGTCTGTAATTCTAGCACTTAGAAAGCAGAGGCAGAGAATTAGAAATTTAAGGCTAAGCCGGGCGGTGGTGGCGCACGCCTTTAATCCCAGCACTCGGGAGGCAGAGGCAGGCGGATCTCTGTGAGTTCGAGGCCAGCCTGGTCTACAAAGTGAGTCCAGGACAGCGAGGGCTGTTACACAGAGAAACCCTGTCTCGAAAAACCAAAAAAAAAAAAAAAAAAAAAAAAAAAAAAGAAATTTAAGGCTAGCCTTGGCTACATAGTTTGAGGTAAGCCTTGTGTGAAAAACTCAAAGGAGCTGGGACTGGAGAGATGGCTCAGCAGTTAAGAGTGCACATACTGCTCATGTGAAGGACCCAAGTTTAGTTCCCAGTTCCCATGTCAGATGGTCTAGCTCCCTAACTGCCTAAGTCTAGCTCCAGAGGACCTAAAGCCCTCTTCTGGCCTCCACTTGTACTGCACTCATGTGTGCACACACGTGTTCACACACATACAAAACTAAAAATAAAGACAAAACAAAGAAAAAGAGTCAAATATAAATGATAGAAAAAAATTAAATACCATCAGTAATGAAGTGTTCCTTTGATTTATCTAGAGACTAAGCACAGCTGAGGAAGAATCAATAAACTTGAAGACACATCAATAAAAAAATATTATTCAAAATGAAACAGAGAGGAAAACAACAACAAAACAAAAAGAACAGAGCATCTAACAGTCACAGATAGTGCCAAATGGCATAATGTGTGTGAATGGAGTCTTCACAAAAGAATGAGAAAGGAAAACGGGTAGAAGAATAAGATAAGAAACATCCTAAAATCAATTAAAAGGATACCACAGATCTAAGAATCTCAGTAAATGCAAGTCAAAAGAAAACCAAAAGAAGTGCTGGTGTCCTGAAGGTCTCCCACTACCTACTACCCACCCAGTCACTCAGGGATCTCTCTGTCCTCCCAAACCAAGAGCCATTTGCAGCCAGTCTCTCCAAGGTGCTCAGCCTTATCCACAGGATAAGAAGGGTTTAAGTGAATTATCTGAAGCTCTTCCCTCTGATAGATGAAATCTCAGGATTCGTTTCTATGGTGTTATATCTTCTGCTTTTCTCTGAGGAGCAGTGAGGTGAGTTACGGAGCTGGCCAGGGCCAGGGCCTTTTAAGGTGGAGGAGGCGGTGCTAAGAATGCCAAGGTGCTGTGCCTGCACACAGGCAGAAAGTACAACTCTGTGGGCCATGAGGAGATAATAACCAGGCACACTGGGCATCGCTGACCACACACTTTAAACCGTAAATCTAAGTCAGTTATTATGATCTATTTCATTATTGTTAATAAAAGGGATCTTAGCTGCTAAAATGAATTAAAACTGGTAAACTGGGGCTTGAACCTTGGCTCTAGTGCTTACTAACTGAGGTAACTGACTATCTTTAGCCTTCCTTCCTTCCTTCCTTCCTTCCTTCCTTCCTTCCTTCCTTCCTTCCTTCCTTCCTTCCTTTCTTTTTCTTCTTTTTTGGAAACAGGATCCCACTACGCAGGTGAGGCAGGCTTTGAGGTAAACACACTGTACACACAATGTCCAAGTTAGGGCCTGCAAAGAATCGGTTAAAACAAAGGGGGCTGGGCTAGACAGTGATGCTGGATAATGACTGACCTGTGTCCCTCAAAGGATGGACTTAAGTCCTACCACTAGGTCTTTATATGTGTAATCAAGTTAGGCTGATGCCATATGGTTTAGAAAAGGTTTTACGTCTAGTGGTCTGTGGCTTCATAATGAGATCCACAGAGACACAGACATATAAATGTTCGCAAAAGTAGAGGGAGCGAGTGAAATAGCTACAAGCCAGTGGATGCCAGAGACAGTTGGTGACAGTCTGAGTCTGTAATGTTCCCCACAGACTCATGTTTTCACCTCTTGTCCCTAGCTGGTAGTGCTATTTGGGAAGGCTGTGGAACACTTAGGGGACAGGCCCAGCTAGGTCACTAGGGGTGGGCAGTTGAAGGTTATACATTACACCAACTCCTGGCTCTGGTACTGTCTATGCTTTCCTGGACATTCATGTGAATAGTCTTTCCCATTTGGTTCTGCTACCATAAGCTGAATTGTTCTGCTGTCCTTCATTGCTATGACAGACAGAGAACACCCTGAAACCATGAACCAGAGTAAACACTTCCTCCTGGAAGTTGTTTCTGCCAGATATTTGATTAAAATGATGCAAAGGTAACTAACACAGAAACTGGTCTAGAAAGTATGGGTCACTGCTGTAGCTCACCTGGCCATGCCATTCTTAGGGCTCTGGAACCAGCTCACAGCAGGAGGGTAGAGGTTGGAGAGCAAGCTGGAGAAGTGATGTCAGTTCTATTTAGTTCTAGTGGGAATTCAGGAGCCAGAACATCAACAGGAGTGAGAACATTAGTACCTGGGAAGCTTCAGGTGGGGACAAGGGCTCTAGTGTCCTGAATACAGCCCATAGTGGGTTCTGGCAAAGAATGTGCCTGTGCCCTGCTGAGTTCCGAAAGCCTGAGTGAGGCTGAAGTAAAAAAAAAAAAAAAAGAAGACCCCTTGACAGAGGAAATGCGAGGACAGTGTAGCATTCTACCGGTGCTGTGGCTACCACTGCTGCCTTAGCCAGGGTTAGCATGAGGCTTCAGAGAAAAACACACACAGGAGATGAAAAGCAAACAATTTGGACAGAAATGAGTTTAAAGTTGTAGACAAAGCAAATTGGAAGAAGAAGTCATGGTTGTCAGAGAGAGGAGCACCACTTTGAACTCGGACAACAAATGTTCTTTGGTGGCATTTCAGGAAGCAGTGGCAAGCTGTTACCCATTGAAGGTTCTGGGGTGTAATACTTAACATTCATTTAGGAGATTTTACTTGAGGGGAGATGTAGCCAAGGCCTGCTGGAGAAGGGCTGCCTAGAGAAGCGTTTCTGAGCTTATGTGCTGAGGCACTCAGAGGCAGCTGCAGCCATGGTCCAAGCAGGCCTGGAGATATCATAGGCTGTCAGGCAGAGCGTGGCATTGTAATATGGTGCATATGGCTTTGCTTGTGCATTGAATGCAAGAACTCCAGAGTCATGGTGGTTTGACATTTATGCGTATAGTGTATGGGGGTCAGAGGACACCTTAGGATTGTTCTTTAGGACCTGCCAACTTTGTTTCTTGAGATAGGAGCTTGCTAAGTATGCCACGCTGGCTAGCCAATGAGTCCCAGGAATTCACTTATGTCTGCCT
Organism: Lophiomys imhausi; assembly: GCA_907164525.1. Taxonomy (NCBI): domain Eukaryota; kingdom Metazoa; phylum Chordata; class Mammalia; order Rodentia; family Muridae; genus Lophiomys; species Lophiomys imhausi. Next base: position 234,774 of record CAJQZJ010031795.1, on the reverse strand, counting down.
CCCCAGTGCTGTGATGACAATCAGGTGTCACTGGGCACAACTGAGCCATCTCCCTAGGCGGCCATCAATAAACAGCAGCGTCAGCTTCCCTGAGGGAAGCCCCTCACAGACTATATGTGAAGCCATGAGAGTAAAGTATAAGTGTCAGGGGAGACCCTGGGACATGCCAGAAACATGGGATGTCTGTTGAGAAAAGCTGCAAGCAAAGAGTGAAAGCAGGCCAAGAGAAAGGACATGAGTGTTAGAGGTGGCAGGGTCATGTGGGCAGGGCTGCCCAGGCCTGTCAGAGTCAACACTATGAATGGTGTCTGGATGGTGGCAACAGAGCACTAGGATTTAATATGCACCCTGCTTGGCTTTGAACTTGATTTGGTCCAGTCTTTCCTTACTGCTCTCCTGCTCCTGCTGTTTGGAAAAGAGAATGCTGACTCCTGCCACAGTATACCAGGAGCGTGTAACTCCTTTTGGTGCTTCAGGGGTAACAGTTTAAAGTTTGCCTGCATTTCAGAAGAGACCTTAGACATTTGAAGAGTTGGGACTGTTACACCTGGGGGGTGAGATGGCTTCGTGGTTAAGAGCCCTGGCTGTTCTAGAAGACTGGAGATCAGTTCCCAGCACCCACGTAGCTTCTCATGACGATCTGTAACTCAAGTTCCAGGGGATTGGCCCCTGAGGATGCAAGGCATGCGTGTAGTACACAGATAAACCAGTCAAAGCACCAAAGCACAAAATGAAAATAAAGTGATAATAAAATCACAGTTTTTTTTTTTTTTTTGGTTTTTCGAGACAGGGTTTCCCTGTGTAACAGCTCTGGCTGTCCTGGACTCACTTTGTAGACCAGGCTGGCCTCGAACTCACAAAGATCCGCCTGCCTCTGCCTCCCAAGTGCTGAGATTAAAGGCGTGCGCCACCACCGCCTGGCAAAAATCACAGGTTTAAAGCAAACACTTCTGTCTTAGTTAGGGCTTTCTCTGCTGTGGTGAAACACCATGACCAAAAAGCAGGTTGGGGAGAAAAGGGTTTTTTTAGCTTACATTTCCATATTGCTGTTCTTTATTGAAGAAAGTCAGGACAAGAACTCAAACAGGGCAGGATCCGGAGGCAGGAGCTGGTGCAGGTGCCATGGAGGGGTGCTGTCTACTGGCTTGCTTCAATGGCTTGCTCAGCCTGTATTCTTATAGAACCCAGGACCACCAGCCCAGGGATGGCCCCACCTACAATGTGCTGGGCCCTCTCCCCATAACTAATTGAGATAATGCCTTCCAGCTGGATCTCACGGAGCTGAGGCTCCTTCCTCTCTGATGGCTCTAGCTTGTGTCAAGCTGATACACAAAACCAGCCAGTACAACCTCTAAGTTGGACTAAATTTATTTTACACTATGAGATGGCTATGAACTTGGGGAATCTGGGTAAATGTTATCACTTGAGTCTGAAATGTCTCTAACTGCTTATTCCTCCACGTGGGCAGCGATGAAATGGACACGGATGGAAGAAGATCTTCAAAGGGGCAGGCCTTTGAAGGTTATAGTTTATTCGGTAGCTGCTTCTGGCACTTCTGCTCAGCTGACGTACCATGTGGTCCTGACACAAACCTGTCGTTTGTGACAGAAGGCTGGCAGTGCATATGGTTAATAGTCATGCTCTGAGGTCAGCTCAGATCCTCCCCCAAACCCTATCTCGAGCCTGTTAATCTACAGAACCTCTCCTTATGGGAGGTATCACATGTAGTCTATCTACAGAACCATCTTTATAGAAGGCATACTTTACAAAGAATTTCATTGTAGTCACATCTTATGCTTCATTGTGCACACGGGATTGAGTTAATTACCACCAGGGAAATTTTCACCAAATTGTGCTGTGCTAAATATGTCCAACATAAACTACTTGGGGTCAGACTCCTGAAGTTTGACCCAACACCAGCTACTAAGTCATGCTGAACTGAATGAACTACCTTCTTGCCTCCCATGGTGGACTGTGAGCAGCAGGGATACCTGCAATAGCTAAGCTACTCAGAGCACTAGGCACGACTACAGATGGTCACCATTAAATACTGTTGTCTCATCTAGAGGGCAGGTCTGAGTCAGTCTGTTCTGTGCTTCAGGCCAGGGACTGAGCCACGCTGGCATCACGTGGCAGATACATCCTGAGAACTGACAGGTGAATGAATGAAGAAATGGAAAGGTAGGTGGGTGGGCTTGCTGTCCCTGGTTATGCATTCTGCACCAAACATACTCACTGTCAAAGAGGATAATCCTGCCGTCCCCACCACAGGGCTGCGTGTGGTCCCCAAAGCAGACACTATTGCACTCGGTGCTGGCTGTCTCCCCGTGCTTCCAGTAGTCAGGATTGTTCCCACAGAAGCATGCGTAGCCTGATTCCATCCCAGCAAACTGCCACAACAGAAAAAGACTGTGAGGACTTCTAAGATGAACTAAATATATTTTGCACTATGCAATTGCTATGAACTTGGGGAATCTGGGAAAATGTTACTACATGCTTTACTACTGTGTTGTAGTAGCTTGTCATTAAAAAACACCTCATTTTTAGCTGGGCGGTGGTGGCGCATGCCTTTAATCCCAGCACTTGGGAGGCAGAGGCAGGCGGATCTCTGTGAGTTCGAGGCCAGCCTGGTCTACAAAAGCGAGTCCAGGACAGCCAGAGCTGTTATACAGAGAAACCCTGTCTCGAAAAACCAAAAAAAAAAAAAAAAAAAAAAACCTCATTTTTAATTAGGATTCCATTTAATTTATGATTACCACCCTAATAATATCTATATTGTCTCTATCATCATTTATTAGGTCTTCTATAGTCTTCTATACAATCTTAGATAGTTTCTGATATGAGTTCTTATATCTTTTTTGGTGTTTGTTTGTTTTTTTTGGTTTGTCGAGACAGGGTTTCCTCCGTGTAACCTTGGCTATCCTGGACTTGCTTTGTAGACCTGGCTGGCCTTGAACTAACAGATCCACCTGCCTCTGCCTCCCTGGTACTGGGATTAAAGGCATGTGCCACCATGCCCGGCTGAGCTCTCAAATCTTATTAGTTAACTTCTCCTCAGTTTTGCTTCCAGTGCTGATGGTACCTAGGACCTTCCATGTGCCAGGCAAGTGTCCTGAAACTAGGTGACACTCTGGTCCCAACTTATTCTCATTACCTATACTTTTGTAAGATGTTAAGATTTTCTTTTTTATTCTTTCTTTTTGAACAAAGGGCTTATTGAAATGTACTGCAAGAGAGCATCAGGTAAGCTCCCAGGGGTCACCCAGATACACCAATGAGATATGTAGTATTATTGCTATTTTTTAAGATGTTTCAATTATTAATTATTGGCTGTTAGTATGTAGAAATGCAGCTTTTTGTATGTGACCTTAAAACCTACAACCTTGCTCAATGTAGTCATTGATTCTAGTCCCCTTTTCATAGGTTCCTTAGACTCATCTGTAAAATAAAAAATTAATTCTTGCTTTCCAACCTATTTGCTTTATTCCTTTTTTAAAAACCTGTTTCATTGGCAAGACTCTCCAGGCCAATGAGGTAAGAGTAGGTATATTGTCTGCTCATGATACGAGCTAGGAAGCACGGAACCCTTGACAACTGAGCAGGATATTAGTTATAGGGATTTTAAAATAGATACTTTTAATTACAGCCAGGCATTATGGTGCATGCCTGCAATCCCAACACTTGGGAGGGGAAGGTAGGAGAACCAGGAGTCAGCCTGGGCTATGTGAGACCCTGTCTTCACACACACACACACACACACACACACACCTAGAGAAAGAGAGTTTGTTTGTTGTATTTTAGAGAGAGGGTCTTACTACACATCTGTGGTGGGCCTATAACTTGCTTATGTAGATCAGGATGGCCTGGCCTGAAACTCAATAGAGATCCACCTGTCTCTGCCTCTCAAATGCTGGGGTTAAAGGCGTGCGCCACCATGCCCAGCCATTGTGGGAGATTAAGATTTTTACTGAAATAGTAAGTGAGGATTTGGGATATTCGTAGACCTTAATGTTCATTTCTGAATCTATCATTACTATGAGGGCTGTCATATGGTAATAATTTTTCTTCTCTTCGTACTAGTTTGCATTCACTAATCAAGAATGCTTATCTTTTCACTTATTCATCCCTGTGGAGTGGTGTGTTCTTATTTTAGTCAATAAGATACATTTATTACTATCATTATCTGGAGCTTCAAGCATGGCACATTTAGGACATGGGACCCCATCTGAGGTGCCTTTGTCCTGATGACTCTGCATTAATGTTTCTGTCCTACACAAGATGTTTGCGCACATCTTGTCTTTCTCATAACCAGCACAGCATGGGTAATTCCCCAGAGCTTCCTTCTGGTGCAGACCTGAGTACTGGCCATACTCCCAGTTATCAGTGTGGCAAGGCTCCTGCTTCAGTGAGGAAGTGCATGTGTGTACACACAGCCATCACACAATTGTATTTACATCATCGTCTATCTCTTTGTAATCAAAGCCATGAACTTATACTATCCAGTCCCCTCTAACACTACCTGTGGGCTTCATTTCCGTTTCCCCAGCTTTCTCCAGCGGCTAGAATACACTAGCTTTGATACATTCATTATAGGCTCAAACTCTGCACAAGCAGCCAACCCCATGGTCATAGGGGTCCAAATGCCATGCTTGTTCACCTGCTGCACAGGCAGGTCCCTTCTTTCTTGGGTCTAATTAATGGCTTTCAGACTGTATTGGTTAATGAAAGAGGGAGGAAACAAAAGGAGGGAGAGAAAAACAAAAGGAGAGAGAGGGGGGATTTTTTGGTCTAATTTAATGAAAAACAGTAGTACTGTGATTGGTGATTGGGAAATAAATTCCAGATAAAGAAAAGAGAATATTTGGAAAAGAGGGAAGGCCTGTCAATTTGCCAAGGAAGGGAAACCACTATCTTGGCTTGATTCTTCATGGAGTCATTAACATCCCCGCTCACAACAGACAAGGGCACAAACATCACAACTCAGTCAGAGGCCAAACAAGCTTCTAGGGGTCCCTCCTCTCCATCTTTAAACCAAGTGCCGCCTTGTGCTCCTGACTCCCCAGTCTCTTCTTCCTGTGTGACTTAGACAGGTGGGTTGTTCTATTTACCACTGTCTTTTCTATAGTTGCATACCACATAGCCAGTACCTTGAATCTCTGGCTCCGACAAAAGCTGATACAAGTTTGTATGGTGAGCTTGTTGGAGGTTTTGCTGGTGCCGGTGAGGGGAGGTGGGTTTCCATGATCCTTGTAGCAGCCAAGGTTCCCAGGCACTAGAGACAAGCAAAACAAAAGAATTTCACAACATCTGGCTGGGAGACACTAAGAAGGAAGTGCAGTTTGTGCCAGGTGTGCTTGTCCCTCAGTGTTTACAGCCCTGAGGTACAGCACAAGCAGATGACAAGCTGTAAAACCAACCCTGTGGTGCTGTTCCCTGCAGAACTCTGCAAGAAAATGTGACATGCTGGTCCCCATTTAGCATTATAAAGACATTCATTTTACTTTATCAATGTTGGAGAATTTAGTACTGAAGAGAACTAGGACAATCTCTTAAGATAGGGAAGGTGGCTTTGCTTTTGGCCCATGGCACCCATCTTCCAGAAACTCACCAAAATGACAGACACAGAGGGAAAGAGCAGAGGAAGCCTTATAGGAAACATGGAGGCCACATACATGCAAATCTACAAGAAGAGTGATACTGTGGACATCAAGAGAACGGACACTGTTCAAAAAGGAATGACAAAAAAAAAGGAATGACTACAGTGTCACTATAGCAAAACTTGAAGTGCCTATAACATTATAACATCACTCAGCACACCACATGCATCATTGTAGACAAGCAGGTGAGGGAAGGTTCTTGCCAAGAGAAGCAATGTGCACACTGAACATGTTAAGCACCAAGAGCAAGCCAGCAAACTGATCAGAAAAAAGGAGGTTGAGGAGAAGGGACGTGTACTCAACAGAGCACCAGCCTGCAGTGGAGGAGAAGGGACATGTGTTCAGCAGAGTCTGGGCCCTGGGCCTGCCACTGGAGGAGCAAGCTTTGTGGGAACTAATGGGAAGGAGCCTGGGCTGCTGGAGCTGGTCCCTATCCACTCATAGCTTAATGTACAAAAGAAGCAAAAGTCCAGAGGAGTGGGCTGGCAATGTCTCATGGGCAAAGGCCAGAGGAGTGGGCTGGCAGTTCCTCACGGGCTAAAGGCACTTGCCTGATGTCCTCCGTTTGATCTCTGGAACCCGCATGGTGGAGAGAACCAACTCTGAAAGTTGTTTTTTGGTTTTCTCATGTATGCTGTGGCATGTGGGGCCCTATCCCCCAAAAAAGAATAGTGAAGCAATCAGTCTAAACTGTTCCAAGGCTACTGGAGGAGCTTTGTGTGTGTGGTAAGTACAGGTACACTGCCCCCAGTATTTAGGTTAAAGCAGGGGTGATAGATTTGAGCCCAATGCGAGCTGCATAGTGCATTTAGACTTTGCTTCAAAAGTAGACAAATAAATAAGCAAACAAACAAAGGGGCTGAAGAGATGGCTCACAGGTTAAGAGCACTGGCTCCTCTCCCAGAGGACACAGGTTGGATTCCCATCATCCACAATGGTGGCTCAAGACATTTCTGTAACTCCAATTCCAGGAGATCCAGACACTTGTCTTCTGACCTCTGCAGTCATCAGGCATGCACATGGTGAACATACATATATACAGAGACTCATTAAATAAAAATAAATACATATTTAAAAAACAAACAAAATCACCAAAACTCTCCAAAGGAGCCTAAGTCAGCATGATACAGAGAGAGGTATATCCATGTTTACTGTGGAATCAACCTAGATGCCCATCAACAAATGAATGGATTTAAAAAATGTGATACACAGACAATGGAGCTTTATTCAACCATAAAGAAAAAAAAAATAAAGTTGGGCATGGTGGTTCACACCTTTAATTCCAGCATTCAGGAAAGAGAGGCAGGCAGATTTCTATGAATTCAAGGCCAGCCTTGTGTACATAGTGAGTTCCAGGATATCCAGGGATACACAGACAAACTCCCCCACACACAAAAAAAAATAAACAAAAGATCAAAATTACTCAATTGCACATATGAAGTCACATTGGTTGTAACAGTATGCACGAGCCCTATGCAAACTCAAGCCAGACCAAACCCCAGAATGGAAGGGGGAGGTGGGCATGAGGTCCCACTCACTCCTAGCTGAGGAGTTACTGGAAACGAACAGCTACTGAGGAAGGGAGAATCAGTTTCCTTTAAGAGTGCTGCTCCTGGTAGGCTGAACACACTGTAGTGGGAAGGTTGCACATCCATGAATACACCGGCAGCACAGACTGGGCTTGGTGGGAAGAAGAACACAAGAGATGGGACACAGCACTGAGCAGACAGACATGGGAAGAGGTGGGGAAGGGTGAACATGGCTTTAAAAAAATGTATTAAATACCCAAAGAATAATAATAAAAAACAAAATTTATTTCATTTGCAAGAAAACCGAAGAGCTTGGAACTCATCAATTAAGAAAAACAAGCCAAACTCAGGGAGATAAATAGAACATTTTCTTCAAATGTGGAGCCGTGGGTGTTTTTTGAGACAAGGTTTCTCTGTGTAACAGCCCTGGCTGTCCTGGAACTCACTCTGTAGACCAGGCTAGCCTCGAACTCACAGAGATCCGCCTGCCTCTGCCTCTTGAGTACTGGGATTAAAGGCATGCGCTACCACTACCCTGCCACATTTTGTTTTTGGGACAGGGTCTCTCACCGGTCCAGAATTTACCAAGTATGCTAGGTTGGCTGGCTAGCGAGCCCCAGGGATCCACCTGTCTCTTCCTTGCTGGCCCTAGGATTAGATACATTGCCCACTTTGAATAGCTTTTTAAAAAAGATTTATTTTTAAGTGTTTGCATGTATGAGTGAGTTTATATGCACTACATATGCCTGCAGGGCCAGAGGGTTTTCAGTCCCTTAGAAGAATGGAAATTTCAAGTGATTTTGAGCTCCAGATATGGGTTCTGGAGATCGAATCTGAGTAGAGCAGTAAGTGATCTTAACTGTTGTCCCTCCAGCCCCAATGCCTGGCTTTTTTTTTTTTTTTTTTGGTTTTTCAAGACAGGGTTTCTCTGTGTAACAGCCTTGGCTGTCCTGGACTCACTTTGTAGACCCGGTTGGCCTCATACTCACAGAGATCCACCTGCCTCTGCCTCCCGAGCACTGGGATTAAAGGCGTGTGCCACCATGCCCGGCCATTACAGATAGCTGTGAACTGCCATATGGTGCTGGGATTTGAACCTGGGTCCTTTGGAAGAACAGCCAGTCCTCTTAACTGCTGAGCCATCTCTCCAGCCCCAGCTTTTTTTTTTTTTTTTAAACTTGGGTTCTGGGAGATCAAACTCAGGTTCTATGACTGAGCAATCTCCACAGCCATTTATGTTCATATGAATGATATAAAAGGGACTATAAGGGAGAGGGAGCAGATCAGTGGGAAACAGATACAGGAGAGGGTAGTGGGGAGTGAATATGGGCAAAGTATATGATATGCTTGAGTCAAGTATATGAAATTACTTGAATTGCAATGTCCTTATGAAGCCTACAACTCTGTACTTAAACCTTCGTTCTTTAAAATAGTGAATGGGTTTCTGGTGAAAGGCCATCTGGTGAACAGTGTTTTTCCCATTGCTTTCCCATTGGTACTGGAACACATGACCACAAACCTACTGTCTCCCAACATTTCATTTTCCGAAGGATGGAAGAACCAAGCAGGTTTTAGGAGCCAGAATGAAGTGTCAGCAGAGCTGAGCCATACTTAAAGATGTGAAGAAGCAGCCCACATTCTTTAGTTATGGCCACACTGCCGCCGGCTCCATCATCACATCCTTCCTCCCTGGCTTCTACTGTCCTGTCCTATGTCATAGGCCCTCTGACTCACACTTTCCTGTAAATTAACTAGACCCACACAGATAATCCAGGGTAATCTCTCCTTCCCAAATCTGTAGCCACACTTGCAAAAAGTCTCTCATGCCATTTAAGTCACATTTTCATAGACTTGGGACTACAAAGTCTATCTTTATTCAGCCTACCTCAGGGAGCTTATCAGTGTTTTACAGCCACATGCTAGATTGTTTGTATAGTGAAAGCTATCTGTATCTGAGGCAAGAGGAACATAAGTATAGGTACCAACCATGGTAACTGGCTTTCACACAGCCTCAGGGATCTGCTAAAGACCAAATGTTTGTACACCACTGTGATGTAATAAGAAACATACTTGGTCTCTACCCACTTCCTGCTGCCGAGTTCCCCAACACTCAAGACGCTGGATGACTCCCTTTTAATGAGACGCCACGTGGTGGGCCCTTGGTTACCCTCATGGCAGGGCTGGATACCAGAAAGACCAAGCCACAATTAGTAACTTGGAACTTTCAGTCCTACCCCACATCCTCCAAGGGAAGGGAAAAGGGCTAGGGAATGGAGTCAATACTTGATTGTGACTACCTGGTGAAGTCTCTGTTAAAAACCCTAGAGATAGCCAGGCGTGGTGGCGCACGCCTTTAATTCCAGCACTCGGGAGGCAGAGGCAGGCGGATCTCTGTGAGTTCGAGGCCAGCCTGGTCTACAAAGCGAGTCCAGGATGGCCAGAGATATACAGAGAAACTCTGTCTCGAAAAACCAAAAAAAACCCCAAAAACCTAGAGATGGAGTTCAGAGACTTTTTGGAGTGATTACCATATCCTTGCTGAGAAATGATACATTCCACAGGAACAGATGCTCTGGGGGATCAGATCCTTTTAGACCTCAAACCTATGAACATATTCAACCCATCACATCCTTTCTGACACCAGCCAGTGTGTTCCTCAAGCTCTGAACGGTATTACAGCAGATTATCAAACCTGAGGAGGAAGTCTACTGTGTAGACAAGGCTAGAGACTCACAACTTGTGACTGGCATCTGAATCAGGGTGTGGTCCTGTACTGCCAACTCTTTAGCTCCCTGCACTGATGCTGGGTGGATTATAAGCCATCCTGTAGGTGTCTAGAGTTGCAGGATTGGCTGCTGGAAAAACTCACCCATCTGGCATCAGAATAAAGTCTGTGAATGTATAGGAAAAAGACTGATTCCCTTCCTTTTATCCCCGATTTCTATTTTGAAGTCTGAATAAACAGTGTGAATGGACGTGGAGTTTGGTCTCCAGGAGGTAATTAGAGGAAGTCTGAGTTTCCACGATGGGGTAAGTGGAGGAGACAAGAGCCCATTCTTTCTCTGCCATGTGAGACAGCGCTCATCAGAAATAGCCGTCAACAAGCCAGGAAGAGGGGCCACACCACACACTGAAGATGCTGGCTCTTTGACCTTGGACTCTTGGACTTCCAAGCTTAGTATTAAGCTGCTTTGGTCTGAGAATTTTTTTTTTTTAAAATCACACTACTGCAGGGCATTTTAGCCCTTTAGTTCCAGCACTCGGGAGGCAGAGGCAGGTGGATCTCCATGAGTTCAAGGCCACCTTGGCCTACATAGCGAGCAAGCCAGGGCTACACAGTAAAACCCTGTCTCTTCCAACCCCCTGTGCACCAAATAAAAAATTACATATTACATATTACCTAAAACAGATCCTGGTCCCTAGAGTTCATTCCCTGTGTAAGTCACCCTTGTGTTTACACCTTTCTTTGAAACCAAGTCTCAATATATAGCCAAGGCAGGAATCGAGTTTTTGAGGATTTCAAATATATGAATAGGACATGTCAAAAGTCTATGGCAAGCCGGGCATGGTGGCGCATGCCTTTAATCCCAGCACTCGGGAGGCAGAGGCAGGCAGATCTCTGAGAATTCAAGGCCAGCCTGGTCTTCAGAGTGAGTCCAGGACAGCCAGGGCTTGTTACACAGAGAAACCCTGTCTCAAAAAAAAAACAACCAAACAACCAACCAACCAACCAAAGTCTATGGCAATGAGGGTGGGCTGCGCCCCCAACAGCATACACAAAAATGCATCTTATTAAAAGCTGTGTGAGCCGGGCGGTGGTAGCACATGCCTTTAATCTAAGCACTCAGGAGGCAGAGGCAGGAGGATCACTGTGAGTTTGAGGCCAGCCTAGTCTACAAAGTGAGTCCAGGACAGCCAGGGTTACACAGAGAAACCTTGTCTTGAAAAACCAAAAAAAAAAAAAAAAAAAAAAAAAAAAAAAAGCCGTGTGAGCTGGGCAGTGGCTCTTTCCTCTTTCTGTCTTTAGATGAGACATTCCAGCCCTGGCAACAGCTTGACTGCAGCTTTATAAGAAACTTCATGTACAAGACTAAGCCAGACTAGATTTTCTCACTCACAGGACATATGACAATTAATGTACCACTTTAAGCCACTAAATTTGGGGTAACCTGTTCCAAAGCAGTAAGTTACTAACATGTGATACATTCCAACATCCCAAATACGCTCATTGCAGTTAATTCACGACGAGCCATGGGCACATCAATCTCTTTGGAACCCATGTTTGCTTGTTTTCTTTTTATGTGCACTGGTGGGAGGGTGTCAGACCCCCTGGGACTGGAGTTACAGACAGTTGTGAGCTGCCATGTGGGTGCTGGAAATTGAACCTGGGTCCTTTGGAAGAGCAGCCAGTGCTCTTAACTGCTGAACCATCTCTCCAGGATCGTCAATCCATGTTTTTAACTCAGTATTATTATTATTATTATTATTTTTGGTTTTTCGAGACAGGGTTTCTCTGTGTAACAGCTTTGGCTGTCCTGGACTCTCTTTGTAGACCAGGCTGGCCTCGAACTCACAGAGATCCACCTGCCTCTGCCTCCCAAGTGCTGGGATTAAAGGTGTGCGCCACCATGCCCGGCTTAACTCAGGATTATTAATTGAAGTCCTTCTCCAGACATCTTACAGTTTCTTCTACATCCAATTCTAAAACCCTAACCTGGGAGAGCGTAAGTCTGGGATAGTATTTCCTTACTGTTTTAAAACTGGAAAGAGCATGACCCAGTTTATTGAGCTGTATCTGCACATCAGTCTTTTGAGTGTATAAAAATATATGCATGTATGTGTATGTACACATAGGAAACTTTTCTCCTTAAACCATCTGACCAGCTTATTTTGTGTTTGCAGGAAGTACCTCTGCTAATCCAATCCTTGTACTTCCCCTTTAAGTCATACAGTTGCCTTTCTTCTGTTCCCTTGCATCACATGTAGTTCAAATGTAACAAATGTGGCTCTCCATACAAACTTTAAAATGAGTCTTACAGAAACAAGTCATCTCTACAGTAGCAAGTGTAAACAGGAGCTGGGGCAGGAGTGGTCGGATCTTCAGTGGAGGCCAGGGCTGAGAGTGTCTGAGGGGGCAGGAGTGGTCAGATCTTCAGTGGAGGCCAGGGCTGAGTGTCTGAGGTTTAAACAACTGTATCACCAAGCATCCCTAGCCAGGGCACGCGATCCAAGCTGAGCTTGGGAAAGAGGACTTCCATATGGAGACCTGAGCACGCATTTCACGACTCTTACTAAGAACTACTTGATCATGACCATCTTGGTCGTTTATTCTGATTTTGTCTTACTTATCCCATTATGCTCAAGTAAACATGATATTATGTATTAGTGCACACACAGCCCAAGGCATATAGTTTAAATGCTGCGTTTAGACATAAGCAGGGCTACACAGGCTACATGAAGACAGCTGGGACCTATAAGCTCTATTCACAAGCATTTGATGAGCAAATCCAGGCAGTTTGTGTTTCAGTGTGGGTGTGGGACACTGAAATGTACCTCAAAGGGGGTCATTAGGAATCAGGCTGCTCTCTGCTGTTCTAATCCATCTGAACCTCAATGGCCTGAGGTAACATCCTTGCCCCACCCCCAAGTTTATCACCTCCCAAACTTCCAACTGTACATCTGAGTTGGTGAGACTGTATGCTGCCACTCCCCAGTTTTGCCTCTTTATTAGACCATACCTCTTAAACATTTTCTTCTCATAATTCCTCTCACCCTCCCACCAAAACATATGATATGACCTAGGGTATAAAGGCATATAATAGGGAACTAAAGAGATGGCTCGGTCAGTAAAGTGTTTGCCTTGTAACGATAAGGACCTGAGTTTGATCTCTAGAACACACATAAAATGCCCACACACACCCAGGGCTGGGGATCCCTGAGGTTCCCTGGCTAGCCAACTTAGCCTAATTACCAAGCTGCAGGCCACTGAGAGACTCTATCTCAAAAAGCAAACTCTACCTGATGGTGGTGGCGCATGCCTTTAATCCCAGCACTGGGGAGGCAGAGTTCAGCCTGGTCTATACAGTGAGTTCCAGGACAACCAGAGCTACACAGAGAAACCCTGTCTTGAAAAAAACAAACAAACAACAACAAAACTTGATAGCTCCTGAGGTTGTCCTCTGGCTTCACATGCTTGCATACACACCTGCTAGGATCACAGGTGTGCACACTTGATGGGGTGATGGTATACATTCTAAATGTTAATTGGTCCTGCTTGCTGTCTGTTACTTGTTTTCTAGTCATTGTCTCTGATTGGTTGAATACATGCTGAGGCCTACGATTGGGCAAAGTCTCCCTGAGGTAGGTGGGACTAAGGTGCGGGCTTCTGAAGCAGAGAGGTTCATGGGAAGAAGAAGCCTCCAGAAGGAGGAGAAGCCAAGAGCAGGAAGGAGGACACATGCCATGGGTTAGAGAAAAGAACCTCATTCCACATGGCCTGGAACTTTGGCATATCATGGAGAATAGGAGTCCAAGGGGACGTATGTATATATATGGGGCTTTATTCAAGGATAGAATTAAGAGCTAGCTTAGATGGGCTAAGAGTGCACAATCCAGGCCAAGGCTTGTTAAAATCCATCAGGTGTCTGTGTGCTCATTTATAATGACGGGCTAAGGATTAACACTGCCGTTCAATTAAATATAATCTAAATAATGATTAATAATTTAATTAGCCATTTTCTGCACACACCCATGTGCACCTACATACACATGTAAAATAGATAAAGAACAAATGTTTAGTAATAGTAAGTTATTTTAAAATTTACTTTAGAACTATTCTTTGGTATACATACACTTTTGCCATTTATTAAAGGCCAAATAAATTTGCATACAAGTAAAACGGATGTATTTATATAACTTATACTTATTCACATAACTAATTAAATCTTGACTGAATACTTCATGCCGCAGGATGAGAGCATCTTCAGCTTTTCAGAATTAATCACACTTTGGTTTTATAATCAATGCTGAGAACAGTACAAAATGGCAAAACTGTGGTGAGGGCTGTTTAAAAAATTATGGGAATTCTAATTCCTAATTCCGAGCCAAAAAATTCAATGAACTTCATGTGTGTGTGCGCGCGTGCACGCATGTGCCCTTGTATGTGGAAGCCAGAAGGCAGTGTCTTTGTCATACCTCTTGAAGCATACATAGCAGCTGTCACTGGCCAGGGGCTTGTCACTTAGGGTAGTCTGGCTGGCTAGAGATCTGCCTGCCTGTGCCTTCCCAGTGCAGAGAGCACAAGTGCACGCCGCACACAGATTCTGAGGATCAGACTCAGATCCACATGTTTGCATGGCAGATATTTTGTGGACTGAACTATCTCCCTAGCATCATAATTGAATTTTTTAAAAATGAAACTCACATCAGCAACTCAAACAGCATTTTAA
>CAJQZJ010031795.1:187895-220040 GCA_907164525.1 Lophiomys imhausi | reverse complement strand
TTTTTTTTCCAGATATTGAAATGTTCATCTTTGGTATCTGCGCTGCACAGTAAATTTTGCCGGGTCGTCACACATGAAGTGCCACCCCTCTGGGGAATGCAGGAAAGAGGACATTATTCCTTTGGACTAAGAGCCATGCAGGTGAAGGGCTTTGCATGGGGCACATAAGCAGTCCTTGGAGGCAGGATAAAGTCAGGGTGCAAATGCCTGCTGACTGTATTATATAAACGTGACCATTGTCATCGTGGAAGAGAAACTGCTGTGGTCACTTACAGAACAGGTTAGCCTATAGTCACTGTGACAAAGGAAGCAAGGCCACATGGTGGTACCAAGCTAAGGAAACTCAGTTGCCTGCATGCCCTTGTAGGAAGGGGGAGTCACCTCACTGGAGTAAACATCCAGCACAGGGCCTTGGGAGGTGCTGCAGAGAAATGGAGGAGGAGGGTTGGCTTGGGGTGGGGGAGATCTAGTGATGTCTGCTTTTGAGTACCCATACTCCTACAAGTAACCCCAATCACCCCAACGCACTAAAGGTTCAGTATACTGGTGACCTCCATGGGATGGATACATGCTCGTTCACAATGCCTAGACAAAGTCATACAACACCACCTGAAAGATTGGAGACAGCTCCTCCTCCTATCACAGGAGGCAACTGGCAGTCTAACCTTGACTGTATACTCCAGCCCAAGAGGGAATTCTTCCTTTTTTTCTTTCCTTGTTTGACAGGGCCTTGCTGTGTAGCCCAGGCTCTTGCTCCTCCTGCCTCAGTTTCCTGAAGTAATGATTACAAGCATGTTCTACTACCCCCTGCCAAGACTGAGTGATTAAAGAAATCGGTCCCTCGGGGTGCTGCACCCACAAGACAGTCTCCAGGACAGCATCAGCCTGCGGGGGAGCCACAGTTCTTTAACTGGAAAGTGAGGCTCCAAGTCTCACCCGAGAAGACACGTCACGCAGGAGTTCCAGACTGTGTCCCACCCTTAGCTCTTCCCAGAAGCAGGGAGGGACAGTCCATTGAAAGGGGATACTTGTTCTCAAGTCTCTTCACTTTCAGGGCCATTGGAAGTCCTGTGGCTTGGTCATACATTTTTCCTCTTACAAGGAGGTTTCATCATTTAACAAAAAAATTGTAATACACAAATGGAACCCTTGTTTATCACAGTTGAGGCTTTGAAATTCCTGACAATTACAGTAGTCCCCCTCCCTTATCTGCAAGGGACACATTCCAAAGTCCTCCATCGGATGCCAGGAACCACAGACAGTACCCAGCCACACAAAAGCTGATTTTCCTTCCTATAGGATTGTACATAGACTCCGTGCCTTCTCCATCCAGACTGAGCCCTTATTACACACCATGGCTCATCCAGTCTGAGGTGTGACCACAAAACTAGCACTGACTTCGCTTCCTCACAATTGTCCACAGATAGAAGATTCATTCTTACCACAGAGGTTTAGAAACCTCAGTATACATGTTTTCCTCTTTATTAAGCTGAAGATTGTGAACTCAAGTTCCAAGAAATCAGCCACGCCCGTGATTCTGCAAGGCTGATGGACTGATTAGAACTTTGTGACTGTGGAGAGGTGGAATGTGGCAGATCAAGAATCAAATTCTCTTGGAAGGTCCTCAGCTCCCTAAATACCTACTCACAGTGCACCTCTGTGTCTGACCTAACATTCTTGTGACTACCACGGAAACCATTTGGGATGTATTGACTTCACAGATCTTCAGCTTCCATGTACCCCAAGGCTGAGAATGTTATCAGATGAATCCTACAGTGCAGATTTCTCTGCTTGGCCGTTGTGACCCACCATCCTGATATTTCTACCAACACACTTGAAAATTGCCCTGATTTATGACTTCCCTTATTTCTTGTGACTTACCACATTAGAACATGGTGTTTGGGGCAAACCGAATCTGTGTTCCCAGACTATCATCACTTGTGTTTGGATAGATGGTCTCTTATTTCCTTTGCAGTGGGAGCTGTGTTTTACACAGACAGAGTCAGATAAGCACCCAGGAGTTACCTTTGCTCAGAAGCATCGACTCCTCATTTGGAGCTACAAGGCAGCCAAGAACAGGATGACCATGTGACATCTCTGCCTTCATTTTTTTGTCATTCATCTTTTTTTTAGTTGGGCTGAAGGCACAGAGATAAGTCATTGCCCCAAATCTGCAGTCACTCTGTAAGACTCCCAAGGTGGGTAATTCTCCAAGAGGGGTAGGTTGTAGGGGACTTCATCTTGGAGAAGTGGTCATTACTAGAACCACTTTGTCCCCTCAAGAGACAAGGACTACTTTAGACCACTTTGCAGAACTGAGACGATTTAGACTTGAAGCTCATGTCATGGTGGCCAAGTCTTGGCGTACTGAGGATGGTGGTTAAGCCTGGCAGTTGGAGCCCAGACTCCTGCCCTAAAGACTTTGATTATGGAATTTCCCTGTTTCATTAAAGAAAGTTCTTTAGGGCTTCTTCTTGGTATGAATGAATGAACAAATGAGTGTCATCTGAACACAAGAGGTGCCACTTCTGTTGGGACTAACGAGAGCAATAAAGACAGCACGGAAGGCTGGACAGGAAGCAGAGAAAACCAGATATCATCATTGTGCTGGATTGAATAGGAACGGCTCCCATAGACGAATGTTTGTGAATGCTCGACCTAAAAGGAGTGGTATTATTAGGAGGTGTAGCCTTTTGGAGTAGGTGTGGCCTTGTTGGAGGAAGTGTGTCATTGTGGGGGTGGGCTGTGAGGTCTCCTATGCTCAAGCTATGCCCAGTGTGGTACACGGTCCCCTTCTGCTGCCTATGGATCAAGATGCAGAACTCACAGCTCCTTCTCCAGCACCATGTCGGCCTGTACACCACCATGCTTCCTGCCATGATGATAATGGACTAAACCTCTGAACTGTAAGCCAGCCTCAGTTAAATGTTTTCCTTTGTAAGAGTTGCCGTGGTCATGGTGTCTCTTCACAGCAATAAAACCCAAAAACAATCATGCTACCCAGAATTGCACACAATCTAAAAGTTATGAATTAGCATTTATTTACTCATTTTGTCTCTAATGTGGGGGCACATGTGAGTAGTTCAGAGGACATGTGGGTTCTCTCCTTCCACCCTGTGTGCTCCTGAGGACTGAGCTCAGGCTGAAGCAGTGCCTTCACCCGCTGGCCTATCTTGCCCACCCCTGTCCCCCGGTACATTACTAGTACACTTTGCACAACTGTGCCGAGGACACCATCTGTGCCGCTGAAGAAAATGTCTGCTTGGTTCATAAAGTCTCCAGTTGGGTTTTTCTTTTCTTTTTCGTGAGACAGGGTTTCTCCATGTTTTCCCTGGCTGTCCTGGACTCACTTTATAGACCAGGCTGGTCTCGAACTCACAGAGATTTGCCTGCCTCTGCCTCCCAAGTGCTGGGACGTGCACCACCATGCCCAGGTGTTTTTTTTTTTTTCACTTCTTTTATTTTATTCTTTTAACAATACCAGGGATTAATCCCAGAGCCTCAGGAATTCTAGGCAAATGCTGTAGCATGCCACTGCACTACAGCTACATCCTGTAAAGTTGACATTTTTTCATTTGAAATTAAATAACATCAGCTACAAAAACCAAAATTGAATCCATACCAGACCTGAAACTGCACTATAAGAACAAACATGATGGTGAGACACACCTTTAATCCCAGTACTCTGGAGGCAGAAGCAGGTGGATCTCTACAAGTTCAAAGCCAGCCAGGTGAACAAAATGAGTTCTAGATAGACCAGCCAGGCTACAATGAGACCCTGTCTCAAAACAAAAGCAAACAAAACACAAAAATTAACAATAGGATCCTTTTGTGACCCTAATGGCGGATGCAGCAAAGGTACCATACCAATCCCCATGCTTAGTCAGGTAAGGGTAGACAGAAAAAAAAGAGCAGGTAAACAACAACAACAACAAAAAAATAAACATTTTAGCTGGGTGTGGTGGCGCACGCCTTTAAACCCAGCACTAGGGAGGCAGAGGCAGGTGGATCTTTGTGAGTTCAAGGCTAGTCTGGTCTACAAAGTGAGTCCAGGACAGCCAGGTATACACAGAGAAACCCTGTCTCAAAACAAAACAAAACAAATTTTTAGAAATCAAATGGCAGAACATTCCAGGGGTAGTACATTCCTTGAGGAAAACACACCAACATAATAGCTGGTGAGATTTTCATGCCTACTATTAGCTGGGTCCTACACTTGAGGCTGTGTGCATTTTATTAATCTTCAAAATAGCCAGAGAAAGCACAGATGAGCAGAGAAGGCTCAGAGAAGAGTTACTCTGCCCGAAGCCATTGAAGGAACAATGTGAGCCTCAGCCAATGATGCTTTCCACAAACGCATGTTGGGTCACACAGGAGCGTGGTTAGTACCTGTTCTAGCCTCCTGCACTAGGTGGGAGACCTGAAGCACTCTGTTCTTTTTTTCTTTTTGGTTTTTCGAGACAGGGTTTCTCTGTAGCCCTGGCCGTCCTCGACTAACTTTGTAGATGATGCTGGCCTTGAACTTGCAGAGATCTGCCTGTCTCTACCTCCCGAGCACCGGGATTAAAGGTGTGCGCCACCACGCCCAGCAGCACTCTGTTCTTTAAGCATCTCCTCTAATGTCCACCAGGGCCCTTCCACAGGTACATACACATCCCAGTGGAAGGTGAGAACTATGCAAGCCCAGCTTCCTGTGAAATCCTTGAGACCTGCTCCAATTTAGGTTTTCTGTTGCCCAGGAATGGCCCAGAGCCATCCCAGTCCCTGTCATTGAACAGCTTCATCTTGCTGGAAAGACAAAACTTGCCACAGAAAGCAAGAACAAATGATGTTAAAACAGGAAACTGGGGTCTGGAGAGATGGCTCAGTGGTTAAGAGCACTGGCTGCTCTTCCAAAGGACCCAGGTTCAAATCCCAGCACCTACATGGCAATTCACAGTTGTCTGTAACTCCTGTTCCAGAGGATCCAACACCTTCAGACAGACAGACATACATGCGGTCAAAACACCAATGTACATAAAAGTAAATAAATAATTAAAAAAACAAAAAACAGGGATCTGACAAATGCTAACATAGGCAGTCTAAATGGGTGCACATGAATGAAAATGCTAAGCCATCATGATGGCATGCCAGGGAGGTGCTGCCCATCTGTAGTATTAATGTTGCCGCCACCATTGCTTTGGCTACTGAAGAAAGCAGGAGGTTTCTTTTTGGCTGTAAAATGTAAATGACACAATGAGCTCTGTTGTTATGAGATGAAGTCCAGCACATAGCATGGAGCTTGAAGCTGGGAAAGACCCCAGGACCTAGACAAGGCTGGCAGGGTGTACTGTGCAGAGGGTCCAAGCCCCAGATGATAGCAGCTGGGCAGAGAACACCACAGAGCTAGCCCACCGTCAGTGCAGCTTTGTTGTGCAGCAAAGGCCTCCTGGATATCATGCTCCTGGGGCTTGGGATGTCCTAAACCCAGAGAAAAGAAAACAACTCAGAGCAGCAGCATGAGTTGCACACCTGTTACCTGTTATTATGAGTCAAATCCTTTCATTTCCATGACGTCAAAAATGAATCTTACTACTTGTCTACACTATGTGAATTCCAATCTTAATTCCTAAGGAACACACACACCACACCTTAGCAATGACATCAACAGAAGCCAGATCCATCCTGGGGCCCCGGTTTTCAAGGAAACAAGGCTGCTCAGAAGGACCAGAAGGAAAAGGACCTAGTCTTGCCTTGAGTCCTGTATCAAACCCTATTTGACACAGAATGTGGCAGAGCCAACCTGCCTCCACTCTCTTATTGAAGAATGGAGTGGGGAAGAGCAGACACACCCTCAGTAGCTGCTACCAAACTCAGCAAGAGAGCATGGATGAGTGTGTGGTACAAGCTGGGTATTCAGCTACAGCTGAACAACATGGAGATCAGTGCTGACACCAATGACGCAGATGTGCCAGCATGACACATGCCCTACGGTGGAGACACCTTGACCACTACTACCAAAGTCCCCTTTGTGCAGCTTTCCAGACTTTTATAGGAGATCACAACTGAAAGCTTTCAAATTCTGTATTAGCACAAAAGTGACCAACAGCTAAGGGTGAAGAAACTAACCAGAGTGCCACTTACTTAAAAGGAACTTGAGCTGCTGTGATGGCTGATCTTTGTTGTCAATGATAACATCTAGAATTCACTAAAATCCAAGTACCTGGGCACACCTGTGAGGGATTTTCTGAATTGGATTTTTGGGGTGGAAGACCCAATCTAGTCTGGGCCACACCTTCTGGTGGCAGCATACATAAAAGGACATGGAGGAAGGAAGCTTTTGCTGTTTGCCTGCTTGCCCTTACTCTTGCAGGCACATCTCCCTACCCTGTTGCTAAGATAGCCTTCACTGGTGTTAGAACCTACTTCTCTGCAATTCCAATGTAGACTGAAAAAAGGACTCTAGCACCCAACCTTGAATGTTGAGACATCCAGGCTTGTAGACTGAACAGCTTCCAGATCCTTGGTCTTTCTGTTGGGAGTAGTCATTGTTGGACTACACAGACCATAGCCTGTAAGCCACTCTAAAAAAAAAATCCCACACATAAATTCTATCAATTCTGTTCCTTTAGAGAACCCTAATACAATTAGAGAGGCTATTGGCTGAGACAGACCTGAGATCCATGTGGCAGAAATGCCCTTGCTGGTATGTTCTCATGGCTAGTCTGTGTGAGTGTCAGTCAATAGAGAACTTCTCACAGAAACTCATACCCCAAATCCCTAAGACAGGCTTAAGAAGTCATGAGAATGGGCTGGAGAGTTGGCTCAGCGGTTAGGAGCACTGGCTGCTCTTCCAGAGGTCATGAGTTCAGTTCCCAGCAACCACATGGTGGCTCACAACCATCCATAATGAAATCTGGTGCCCTCTGCTGGCCTGCAGATATGCCTGCGGACAGAACACTGTATAAATAATAAATAAATATTAAAAAAAAAAAAAAGAAGTCATGAGAATCCAGGTGTGGTAGTGCACGCCTATAATCCCAGCATTTGGGAGGCAGAGGCAGGTGGATCTCTGTGACTTTGAGGACAGCCTGGTCTACAAAGGGAGTCCAGGACAGCCAGGGCTGTTACACAGAGAAACCCTGTCTAGAAAAGTAAAGAAAAAAAAGTCATGAAGAAAGGCAAGAGAGATGGCTCAGCAGGCAAGGGGCTTGCTACCAAGCTTGACAGCCTAAATTGGATCCCCCCAGAATCCACATGGTGAAAGGAGAGAACCAACTCCCACAAGTTATTCTCTGATCTCCACAAGCAGGAACACATATATACACAAATAACTAAATTTAATAAAAAAGGAGCTATGGAGAAACATCTCCCTGGAGACACTCATCACCTCTCCTAGTGCAAGTCACTAGCAGACCACACACTTTCCATGTCAGGGTTCCCATCATCTCAGATCTCACTGCCATTCCTTCTTGTTTTAGAACACTGACCTTCCTGAGATTTATCAGTGTGAGAGCACACTGGGAAGTTTTGTCCCTTCTGCCTCCATTACCCTATCCCACCCCACTCCTCTCTATACTTTTCTTCTTCTCTTCTCTTCTCTTCTCTTCTCTTCTCTTCAGACTATGTAGCTATGTTTGGCCTGGAACTAACTCAACATGTAGACCAGGCTGGCTTCAAACTCAGAGATCCACCTGTCTCCGCCTTCTGAGTGCCACCATCACACTTCTTCTTATAGTTCAGTTTTACAATTTCAGAAGGGTTTCTCACTCAGCTCCTTTATGTATGTATGTATGTATGTATGTATGTATTTAATGTGTGTGGGTGCTTTGTCTGCATGTTGTCTGTGCACCATGTGCATGACTGGTATCTATGGAGAGATAGAGGTATCTATGGAGAGATAGAGACACCCAGAGGAGGGTGTCACAATTTCTTGGGATTAGAGTTACAGATGGTTGTGAACCACCATGTGGATGCTGGGAATCAAACCTGGGTCCTCTGCATGAGCAGCTGGTGTTCTTAACTACTGGGCCATCTCTCCATTCTAATATCTAAAATAGCGATTCTCAACTTTCCTAATGCTGCAACCCTTTAATATAGTTCCTCATACTGTGGTGACCCTCCTCCAGCATAAAATTATTTCATTGCTACTTCATAACTGTAATTTTGCTACCATTATGAATTATAATGTACATATACCTGTGTTTTTTTGATGGTCTTAGGCAACCCCTATGAAATGGTCATTCTAACCTCAAGGAATAGCGACCCATAGGTTGAAAACTTCTGATCTAGAGCTTCACCACTTACAGTCCTACTGACAACCAGTGACCCAACCTCCCCCTACACCTGGCACATACCCTTTCTCATGTTTGTGAGTTGTGTCAACCTCGCCTCTTCAGAGTATTATGTATACGCTCGGTTGTTCATGTACCAGTCTTCTATCTTAAGCTACAGGCTTCCACAGACTGCAGACTGCACCTGGGTACAAGGCCTTGTGGATACTCAGAGCCTAAGAAACTGGGCTGGGAGTGAAACTCAGTTGTAGAACATTCTCCTAGCATGTGCCAAGGCCCTGGGTTCTACCTCCAGCACCACACACACAAAAAGGGAAGAAATAAATACCATTTGTCACAGCTAACAAGTCTTAAAGTTCTTATAATTTTATTACATTTATTTATCTATGTGTGTGTGCATGGATGTGGGCCAGCATGCCACAGAAAACGAGGAGGCCAAAGGTCAAGTGGCAGGAGTTGGTTTTGTCCTGAACTGTGAGCATACTAAGGTCAGGTCATTAGGCTTTGGTGCCGCACCCCTATGTACTGAGCCATCTTGCTGGCTCCTAAAGCTCTTATGATTCTAAACTTTAATAATTAATTTTAATAGCTACTTCAATAATGAATAGTTTTCACAACTTTAAGTAATAATTAAGAGTTGTAATAAGCTTAATTAAAGCCTTAATGACCAAACTCAGGCACTGACAAGCTAATGTAAAGCACTACAGAACTCCACTCAGGGACGCTGCTTGGTGGTGGGCTGCTGGCCAACATGGGAGAGAGGCCCTGTGCAGATCTCATGCTGCATGCTTCAATCCAGATATTCTGAATGGTATACATTTGTATTTTTAAATACTGAAGATCTTACAAGGTGTGAAACTTAAAAAATAATGTGGCTACTTTGGTGACAGACACATGGCAGCAGCATTTGAGAGGCAGAGGCAGGTAGATCTCTGGAAGCACAAGTGCAGCCTGATTTGATAGGGAGGTCTGGGCTGCCACAGCTACATAAGGACTTGTCTGGGGGCATGGAGGAGGGGGGCTTTCAAGGGCTGCCTCAGTGCCAGCTGGAGTTTGATTCCCCAGGAGCCATCACGGGTCCTGTCAGCAGGAGGTTGGTTAACCTGATCCCAGGGATGGAGATCAGCCTGAGAGACCAACCCACTGAACCAAATCTACTAATATCATTGGATTCACCCTTTAAAATTTTTCTAAATCAAAGATGAATTTTTATAGCTAGATTTGTAGGTGAGTGTTTTTTGGTACGTTAAAAAAAAAGCTTTCAGAAATGAGAAGGTAATTTTTCATGCCTGGGACCTCAGACACAGAAAATTTTATTTGCCTTTTAAAATTTTTTTCAAGGGCTAGAAAGATGGCCCAGTGGTTAAGAGCACATACTGAGCTTCCAGAGGACCTGGGTTCAGTCCCTGGCATGCACATCAGGTGGCTCAGAGGGATCTAGTACCCCTGGTCTTCATTGATACCTGCACACACCCTCACACAGATAATTAAATAAAATAAAACCGCCAGGGGTGCTGGCACACACCTTTAATCCCAGCACTCAGGAGGCAGAGGCAGGCGGATATCTGTGAGTTCAGGGCCAGCCTGGTCTACAGAGTGAGTCCAGGACAGCCAAGGATATACAGAGAAATCCTGTCTCAAAAAAGCAAAAATAAAATAAAAAAATAAAACCTTTAAAAGTTTGTTTTAGTGTCACTTTACTTCTGGAGGAGGGGCACATGTGTGAGATGAGAGGACAAAGTGTGGGAGTCAGTTGTCTCCTCACAACTGTTAGGGTCAGGAGGCCAAACTCAGGTCACCAGGTGCATAGGTGCCCTTACCTGCTGAGCATCGCCTGGGCCTGTATCTGCCTTTAAATGTCATTTTCAGACAATTTCCCATCCAAAAATTACATTACTTACTTTTAAAATCTTAAATTTAAAGTGTAGCATATACCTGCAATCCCAGAATTCTGAAGGCTGAGGCCCAAGGGTAGAGAGTTCTAGTCTAGTCTAGGCTGTATAGTGAGACCCTATCTCAAAAGAAAATAAAAATCCACACGAAGAGTAGAGTAAATTAAAAGCCATATTAGAGACCACACAAGCTTGTCCCTCAAAAGCAGTGGAACAAAGAAGGATGATTATTTAAGCTAAGGGGAGGGTGCAAAGGCCATCAGGCCCCGAGTTCCCCTCCGACATCTGGCAGCCTTGGGAACTGCTTGTAAGGTCTTACTTCTCTTGAGAGCTGTAAGAACCAGAAGTTCTGAGAAACACACTGGCAAAAGCAGTGGTGGGGTGGGGAGGGGCAAACCAATGACTGAGGAAGTGTCCTTCAACAGTCAGTTCTAATCCAAGCCTTAGAGAGCTGAAAGCAGTCTGTTTCTCTTCTGAATCCTACTCCATCTCCACCTTCTGCTGCCACAGCCTTGCTCACAGTATACCAAGGGGCAGAAACTCAGACAGGTCTTTACACAGAGGTTCACAATTCAACCAATTCTGCTTTGTCCCCAAACATTCATTCTCCTGCCTCCTGTGGGGCCTGTTATATTCAGATATGAACTTTCCAGGAAATTGATCATGTTACAGGCCTTTTCCTGTACGACAAGTCCAGTGATAGTTATGAATAAATGAGTTTTATGGAGGCTGGTATTATTCATAAAAATAGTGACTCCACATCCAGAAATAGGGCAAATGTGGCCTAAAAGAGGCCAGCTGTATCTGTTAAATGCATAGGCTGCTCCCCAGTCCTCCTGCTACCACAGCACATAGTCTATCCTCAGCTGTGTTAATCAGGCACGTTAAGAGACTTGAAGATTGGGCCTGACAAGTTTCATACAACAGAATGAACAGGAGAATTTCCCGAAGAACCAAAACCAGGTGCTGCCCACCCTCCAATCCACCTCAGCACCACTGACCCCTTCTTTCCACCATCTGCAAGCCTCCTTACGCTGACCATTTGAGAAGGCTATCGAAGGGCCAGAGGAAAGGAAATGATATTTACCCTTCCATTTTTAGAACTGTGGGACACTAGAGATATACTAGTTGGTACATTATTTTGCCCCAATTTTCTCTTCTTGAATCTAGTTTCAATGACTACATGAATCAGCTCCTACTGACCTGAATTACACTTTATAAGTGTGGGCTGAATGCTACCTTTCCAAATGAAACTGTACAGATTGAAATATGCTGTTATCCTTCCTGAGAGAATGGCACAGACCACGAGGAAAAGGCCATCTTTGTGAAGAACTAATGGACCGAGGGAAATCCTCTTTCCTCTCAGCCCTTCTCTACACGGCCAGGGCCAAATAACATGTTCTACCATTTAAAATATCTGGCTAACCAGACTGACCAGAAAGCCTATTATTCTTCTGGTCTTCATAGTTCTCTCAATCTGAAGCCTGCATCAAGGCACACTCAGTTGGAAGGATGGTGCCAGAAGTGGGAGACCGTGGGACACTCTGCCTCTTCCTTCTCTGGAGCCTTCAGTACAAGACTGCTCTAGGCAAGGGGAGGAGGATCCTAGGTGTCAGAAAGACCTCCACACTACAAACACAAGCCTCTGACCTAAGGACAAGGAAGCAGGGCAAGCAGCAAGCTTATAATAAGGGAAAAATTAGCTAGAGGCTGGGCAGAGGTAGAAGCAGAGGCAGGTGAATCTCTGAAGGTATGGAGCCAGGCTGGTCTATACAGAAATTTCCATGATAGTCATGACTATATAGTGAGACCCTATCTCAAAACATCAAAACAATCCCCCCTCCCCATTTACTTTATTTTTAAGTTATGTATGTATATGCCTGCTGATATCTGCACTTTTTTTGGCAGGGGGTGGGGTGGGAGGTGTTCAAGACAGGGGTTTTCTGTGTAGCCCTGGCTGTTCTAGAACTCACTCTGTAGACCAGACTGGCCTTGAACTCACAGAGATCTGATTGCCTCTGCCTCCCAAATTCTGGGATTAAAGGCATGCGCCACCATGACTAGCAAGGGTACAAGCACCTTAGAGTGCAGGTACCTGTGAAGTCCAGAAGCAGGGCACTGGGTCCCTGAAGTTGGAGTTTCTGGCAGTTGTGAGCCTCCAGATGGGGTGCTGGGAACAGAACGGAGGTCCTCTCTAGGAACAGCAAGTGCTCTCCAACTACTATTTTAAATTTTTGTTTCGAGACAGGATTTTGCCATATAAACTGGACTGGAGTTCATTCTCTTCTTGCTTTAGTATTCAGAGTGCTAGGATTACAGCCTGTGCCACCATGCCAGCTTACAGGAAAAACAGGCAAAACAACGAACGACACAGCCCCAAATACTCCAGAAGACTTGCTCAACACTGTAGCTCTTCCTAAGAACTTGGGTGTCCTTCTGCCTTTACATTGAGAATGTAACAACTGAGTACAGAAAAGAGTAAGTGAAACATTGAAGAAACAGATCTTCACTAAAAGGCTGAAAAAGGGCCTGGAGAGATGGCTTAGTGGGTAAAGTGTCTGCCACATAATCATAAGGACCAGAATCTAGACTCCAGACTATGCAAAAAGCCAGGCGTGGTGACACAGGGATCTCAGCACTAGGGACAGGGAGCTGCAGATGCAAGAGTCTCCAGGGCTCTAACCCATCAGTCCCAGGTTCCAGGTAGAGATCCAGTCTCAGAAAACAGGGGGATGGCTCCTGAGGAACAGCACCCAAGGTTGTTGGCCTCTGGCCTTCACACATACAAGTACGTATGTGCACATACACATACATATGAACACACGCATATAGAAACAGAAGAGGCTAAAGAGACTGCACCATGAATCATCATTAAAAACACAATAGCTACTGCGAATTATAGCACTGTGAATTAAAGGGCTGTGGGTGGTATTTAACCAGTTACTTGCTATCGTTTTTAAGAGAAATTGAGGTCAAGTAATACTAATATGGGAATTTCCTTTTTTTTTTTTTTTTGGAGAGAAGGTTTCTCTGTATAGCCCTGATTGTTCTATAACTCACTCTGTAGATCAGGCTGGCCTTGAATTCACAGAAATCTATGTACCTCTGCCTCTGGAGTACTGGGATCAAAGATGTGCCCACTATCACCCAACTAAATATGGAAATTCTCATTGAGCTTACCCACCTGGGAAACACCAGGAAATAGTGTGCCAATGGAACTGTGTGTTCCTAGTTCTTAAAAACCTCAACAAAAAAAAAGTGAGGACAAGGAAGCAGGGCAAGCAGCAAGCTTATAATAAGGGAAAAATTAGCTTTGGGGGCCTGAGTCCTAAGCCCACAGGCCAGGAGCTTAGGACTCAGGCCCCCCAAACCCTCAGGGGGTGTGTCAGCCTTACTCTGGCAGGCGGGGATATCACAGTACTTCCAGTAGACACCATCCTCATGCTCCGCCACGTAGCACCAAGGGCTCACATCTCCGTCCGGATTTCTGTTGGGAATAAGGACACATTGATGACTCCACTTGTGTTTCAAGTCTCCTGGCCCATTTAGTTTTATAGCGCTGAGATCCCTGTCACTTCTAATAACTGGTATGCAGTTCAATGTCTTCTCTCATCAGGAAGAAAAATATGAGCTGGTCACGGGGGCTCAGGCCTGTAACCCCAGTACCCAAGAAGCAGAGGCAGGAGGAATTCTACAAGTTCTAGGCCAGCCTGGGCTACATAATAAGACCCTGTCTCAAGTAGGCAAACAAAACAATAAAAGTACAGATAATACAATCCTCCTGAGTTTGGAAAAGGTATATTCAGGGAAGGATTTAATCTCATATCTTTTTTGTTGTTGTTTTGTTTTTTCAAGACAGGGTTTCTCTGTGTAGTCCTGGAACTCACTCTGTAGACCAGGCTGGCCTCAAACTCAGAGACCTGCCTGCCTCTGCCTCCCAAGTGCTGGGATTAAAGGTGTGCACCACCACCTTTGGCTTAATGTCAAATCTTAAAAATGTTTATTGCTAGGTGATAAAACCATTGGCAATTTTAGGTCCTTCCTTCCTTTCTTGGTTTTATTTTCTACCTTCTTCAATAGCAAATATCCCAAGTGTATAGTTTCCAAACAGCCAAATAAATTCACATAACACAAACTCAGCTGGCAAGCCTACTCAGCCTGAGTCTTCTCTCAGCCTAGGCTGGCTAACTCAAGCATGACAGAAACAGTATCTACTTCTCCTTCACCACACAGACTCCCTGGGGCTCCTAAATCGGACACTAACTTCTAACCATGACAATCATGTTCCTTTTTTTTTGTTTTGTTTTTTGTTTTTTTGAGGCAGGGTTTCTTTGTGAATCCCTGGCTGTCCTGGACTAACTTTGTAGACCAGGATGGCCTGGTACTCAGAGAGATCCCACCTGTCTCTGCCTCCTGGGCGCTGGTATCAAAGGCATGCGCCACCAGACTCGGCAATTACAGACAGCTGTGAGCTGCCATGTGGGTGCTGGGATATGAACCCCAGCCCTTTGAAAGAGCAGCCAGTGCTTTTAACTGCTGAGTCTTCTCTCCAGCCCTGACAATCATGTTTCTTAAAGATTTATTTGCACATTCCCAAGTGAGAGCAGCTTGAAGTAATGACCTTCGGGTCGTATCAGTAGAAAGACATCACGACATAAAGGCTGACATAGGTGAAGCACTTCAACAAAAGACAGGGCTGCAGCAGAGAGAGAGAGAAGAGCCCGCCTCTCCTCACCCCGTCCCAAGCCCACTTTATTTAGACTGGGAATACTAGAACCCTGATACTACAGTTGGGCAGGAAATGGGCATGAGGATACTCCGCCACCACCCCCAGCTTGGCAGCAAGCTTATGGGCCTGAGCGGACAAGCCCACTGTGTGGCGGAAAAGATAAGCTTCCCAGGCACAAAGCATTCTTTTCTTTTTGTGCCCGAAGGCAGGTGTGAGGGACAACCCTGCTCTTCCCTGGCTCTGCCTCCCTGTCTAATCCAGATACTTCAGGCCCGGCCAGGAGAAGCCTGTTCCCATCACTCGATAGCGTGTAGACATCTCACACGTGATGGATCTGAAAAGTCATACAAGGCAAACATGGTGTCGGATGTCAGCTGAGAAATCAAAGTGGCTGAGCTCGTACAAAGCCCTTCTTTAAACAGAATGTCACCATCATCTTCCTCGCTGTGTTCTGAGTTCAGCTTTGAAGTAGTATTGGATAAAACCCCTAGACAACGAGTGTTTATTATCAGTGTCAAAGCCATTCTGAAAAGCATCCCAATAGCTTAATAAAGAGCAGGCAAGCCTAGCCTTAGTTCTCTGCAGCAAAAGGCCGGGGCTCTGATGTGATATCATCAACATGTTCAGCCTCTCTCTCTTCTGAAGTATAAACTGGTAATTCAGGTCTGGTACATTCCACCAAATCAGAGGGCTGTAGATCAAGGAGTTGAGGGGGAAGGTGCTCACAGCCCTCAGGTGCAGCCCTCCAGCATGCTTATGGGTGCACCCCGAAAGCCCATGAGTAGAGTAGAGACACAGGCACTCATCTAGTAGGAAAAAAAATTTTTTTTTGTTCTCAATGGCAATTTAAAATTCACCTTAATGTCAAACTTAAAAATAGCTCTCTAGCCGGGCGGTGGTGGCGCACGCCTTTAATCCCAGCACTTGGGAGGCAGAGGCAGGCGCATCTTTGTGAGTTAGAGGCCAGCCTGGTCTACAAAGCAAGTCCAGGACAGCCAGAGATATTCAGAGAAACCCTGTCTCGAAAAAACAAAAAAAAAAAAAAAAAAAAAAAAAAAGCTCTCTGAAGCCAGGTGTGCTGGCGCAGGCCTTCAGGCCTTTAATCCCAGCACTTGGTAAGCAGAGGGAGGCAGATCTCTGTGAGTTCCAGGCCAGCCTGGTCTACAAATTGAGTCCAGGACAGCCAAGGCTATTACAGGGAACCCCTGTCTCGAAAAACAAAACAAAAAAAGCTCTTCTGAGATTTGAGAACATTTAGAGAGTAAGAGAGCAAACCTACTAAGGGACACTTCAGGGACAGCACAGTGACAAAGCATTTCCTCAGCATGCAAAGCAAAGCAAAACAAAGCAAAGCAAGAACGCTTTAGAAGACAACAGGTGGCCATATAAGAAAACAAAGACAAAAACAGTAGACAATAACAAAAAAACCCTACTGATTTCTGTGCCTGAGCACCCTTCCCAACCCAACTATTCCTGTGAATAGAAAAATTAGAGGATGATAATATAGCAGAAATGGAGTAACCATGGAGAGACATGTGTGTGTGCATGCTCACAAATGTGAGTGTTCATGCATGTGTGCATGTTCGTGTGTGTATGCATGCTCACAAATGTGAGTGCTCATGCATGTGTGCATGTTCGTGTGTGTCCATGTTCATGTATATGCTTGTGCATTGAGAGACCAGAAGTACCATTGCTTAGGTGCAGTTCACCTTTTGAATTCTGAGACAGGGTCTCTCTCACTGGCCTGAAGCTTGCCTAGTGGCAGGCCAGAAGCCCCAGGGATCTACCTGTCTCTGCCTCCCTGGTGCTGGGATTGGAAGAGCACAACCACGCAGAGCTTTTTTAAATGCAGGATCTGGGTATCAAAGCCAGATCTTTCTGCAAGCACTTTACCACGGTATCTCCCTAACATTTTTATTTGACACCCATTTACTTATCTGTATGCTAGTGTATGCACCCATGTGTAGGGAGTGTGTGCCATGGGACACATAGAGCTTCTGAGGGTTGGTCCTCTCTTTCTGCAGCTTGGGTTCAGAGTAGTGAACATAAGTCATCAGACTTTGCACCTTCCTCACAAACCACCTCAGCAGCCTGCACATTCTTATTTATACAAAATATTAATATGCAAAACTTTGAAAAGGGGCTAAAGAGACGGCTCAGTGGATAAGAGCATGCAGTGCTCTTTAGTGGACCTGGAGTCCAGTCCCCAGCCACCTGAAACGCCAACTAAGGGGATCTGACACCTCTGGCCTTCTGTGGCACCTGCATTAGTGTGCAGACTGACACAATGCATACACATATACACATAATTTAAAATAATAAAATATGTCTTTAAAAAATACAAGTGACAGCGAAGTGGAGAGATGGCACACATAACACTTAAAAGCTTTGCCAGGCAGGGCTCACGGAGAGAAGTACAGCAGGAGGACCATGCACACACTACAGGTAGCTTTTACTTTTGAGACAGGATCTTATGTAGCCCAGTGGGCCTCAAATTCACTATGTAGCCAAGGAGGACCTTGGACTTTTGATCTTGCCAAAACCTCTCAAGTGCTGAGATTACAGAATGCACACAGCCATGCCTGGATGGGAACTAACTTTTAATGCTTTTACAATGACAAGTGAAAAACGACAGCAACAGCAAACATGGAAGATAGTGAGTCAGTTGACGCAAGTTAAGACAGAGGTGATGTGAAGAGCTGAAGGGAAGGACAAAGAAACCATGGACTACAAATTGGGTACTGTCAACACAGCCACAAACGCCTAGAGTATTAGCATCGGCCTGTGGAGGACGGAAGGCAGACACAGTGGCCCACACAATGTGGAAATATGTATGTCGGCTCAGCTGGGTCCACAGCAACCCATGGTTGAGATGTCCATGTACTGACAAGCCAGAGTCACAGTGTGGAACTCAGAGTAGGACTCTGGAGTCACTTTCCTGTCTTAATGGCTCAAGAGGCAGCCTGCACACCTGTCCCAAGAATGATCAAATTCACCACATTGCTGAACCCTGAGTCACGTTATCATGATCTTGGGTGTGAATAGCTAAAAGGTATAAACAGAGGTGCTTGGAATTTTTGCTCTGGCTTCTACATACTTGTAATTTTTTTTTTATCTTTCTGCCTGCTGGGGTGTGTGTGTGTGTGTGAGTACATACATGTATGTGTGTTCAGATGTGTGTGGTGTGTGAGGTTGACTTTGGCTGGTTTCTCCATCGATCTCCACATTATTCATTGAGACTGTGTCTCTCACTGAACTCAGCTAGCCAATATGGCTAGTCTAGGTAGCCAGTATGCTCCTGGAATTTCCTCTGTGCCTTCTGAGCAGGACAGGTAGGCTGTCACGACCGACAGCCTAGCATTTACTTGGGTTCTCAGGAACCACTGGACCATCTCCCTGGCCTCCAGTACTTCTCAATTTGTCTTTAATCTCAGGTAGCTGAGTTCCTCATCAGAGCTGTGGCTCCCCTCCCACAGAAAATCATAAATATACATCTGAAGAGCACAGAGTGGGATTAGCAGCCCCTGCTGGGGCTGCACAGTGGCATGCATGCTTGGAGCCCATCTGCTTGGGATGCTTAAGAGCAGAGTTAATTGAATCCAGGAGTTCAAGTATAGCCTAAGAAACACGGCAGAGGGAGGTGGGGTCCCAGATAGTCTGAACAGCAGCAGCAGCTCTGATGCCTGTGAAATGGCCACTGGTGGGAGGGTCACCTGAGAAAATCCTCCCAAAGAGACAAGAGAGTGACCCGTCAGGACACTGCTCTGAAAGCCAGTGTAAAAGCAAGCTCTGCTGGAGAGAAAAAGAGAGAAAAAGTCAGAGACAAACAGAGGAAGAGACAGACTCATTTTTACTTCTTTGTATTTCTTGTGTGTGTTTCACTGTCTGTCTGTCTGTGCACCATATGCAGAGCCTACAGAAGCCAGAAGAAAGTGTCAGGTCCCCTAGAACTGCAGTTACAGACTGTTCTGACTGAGCTCCCATGTGCATGCAGGGACTCGAACCTGGGTCCTCCGGAAGAGCAGCAAGCGCTCTTGACTGCTGAGTCATCCATCATCTGTCCAGTTCCAATTATTTTTTTAAAAATATTTTTAAGTATTTAAAAAATATCTTCAACTCATTTTTGAAACAATGATATGGTTCTCTGAGTTGGCCAACAGGAGATAAGACAGCATTCCAGTTGTGAGAAGGGCCAGAAGGAGCTGGAAGAAGAGAGCAGAGATCACTCTGAAGCACTCCGGCTTGTCTCACCTGCAATAGTTGTGCTCACCCAGACCTCCTTCCCCGTTGGGGTATTTCAGTGTGTTGTACGGATGCTGGAAAGTCTCATTCCAGAACAGACATGGCTTCCCGCCTTGCAGTGCTGTCCAGCTCTGTGTTCCCCTGTAATCTGCACCATTGGCTGTGAAACATTCTAGAAGGAGAAAAAAACAGCATACTAATTTTCTGGCAACATTTACAGTTTCCTCCCTCTCTGGTGAATGTCTTATTTGTTTTGTTTGGACCAAACTAGAAATGGACCATATTTTGCTAGATCTAGGGCAGCCCGCTGGGCTGAGTAAATCCACAAAGAAGTACCCTGCAACGCCAGACACTGTTGGCACCAGCTTGTTGGGGCATTGGGGCATTTCTCCTTGAAGCCTAAGGTGCCAGTAAAGATATAAACACAGAGCCAAAATGTATCAGAGTCCATGAAGTGAACCAGGAAGTGCCAAATCTAGAATAGTTGCTAACAGCCACGCACATGGAATTCTGGGTGCTCGGAGGGGGCCACGGCTCTCGCCTGTGTCTCTGTGTGGTAACTAGAACCAGGTCACCAGCTGTAACCGAGCGCTCCCCTACAGTCTGAAAGGCTGCACTGACACTTGGATTTAATAAGGCCATCGGATACAGCAATGCTTTGGAATCCCAATCACACAAATCTGGGAATGACTCACATTCCCTGGTAATGAGGAACAGTCCTCCCTGCGTTGTCTAGGTGCAACAAAACAGGGGGGCAGTGGCAGGCGGGGGTGGCACTGTGTCTCACCACCGCCTGAAAAGCTTTCCTAGATAATGTGCTGAGAATGGTCTCAGGTCTCATTTTATGAAATGACAAATCCTTGCAGGTGCAGTCATGCACTTCTACACTCCGTTTCTCAGACTCTGGGGGATGGGAACTGAGGCTGACAGGCTTCCTCCCACATATTGTACGCATTAAACTCACAGAGGTTCATGAGAAAGGCAGAGTACAAAGAGCAATTTTTAAAAATTAGTCTAGTTGGAAGCTGACAGATAGAAGCACTTCAAACACTTCTTTAAGCTATATCACCAGAACCTGACAGTCTGGGGGAGTCACACCGACATTCTTAGCCTTCCTCCTTTCCTTCTCTAGCACACAGTGACCTATAACTGATGCCGCCTCTCACTGGGAAGTGGATTTGCCTGCTCTAGACTAATAGGCATGTGGACCACAGCGACACAGCTCTATTCCAAAAGACATTTCTTTGACCACTTAGAACCCATCCACAGAACATCTTTCTTCCAATCACACCTTCCTCCTACCAGCTAGGCTGTGTTTTGTCTGTGATGGCACCATTTATGGATAGCTCAAATAATCTGGAATTCTAGGAGACACAGAAAGCCACAGCAACTTCTCATGCCTGGTGCAACATTACTTTATTAATTGTGAGTCCTCAAGTACTGCCAGGGCTTTCTACTAGGGGTATGCGCTAACAAAAAGTTCAAAGGTAACTCAGCATAGGGTGACAAACACAAATCAAAGGCTCCGCTTTGGCTCATGGTCTTGGATTGGTGCTGACCAGTTCTGTGACCATGGATGAGTCACCATCATTCACATCAGCTCTAGTATTTACACAGTATTTAAGTGTGCACCAAGCTGCTTTAGCACACTCTTCTCTACCCAGGAGGCAGCCAGGGCGCTTGACCACATCCCACGGTACTCTGGCAGAAGCATCCTTGCTCTCGTCTTCTCTTTCACCCCACTTCCCAGTCGACTTCCTGAAACTTCCTTCCCCTCCTCATATTTAGCACCTCTGTTTTTGTTTGTTTGTTTGCTTTTTCAAGACAGGATTTCTCTGCATAACCCTACTGGCTGTCCTGGAACTCACTCTGTAGACCCGGCTGGCCTCGAACTCACAGAGATCCACCTGCCTCTGCCTCCCGAGTGCTGGGATTAAAGGCATGGGCCACCATGCCCGGCAGCACCTCTGTTTTGACTCCTCTGATCATGACGGAGCAGTTAGGTCTCACTGTTTCCTCTTCTGCTGTACAACCCACTCTCTACAGAGAACTCAAAGGTCCCAGGAGAATGAAGGGTTGTCTCAGGGTCTTTCCAAGGCTTTTCTGCTGTAAGCCTAGCTCTTTCCTTAGTCACTCACTGTGGTCAAGTCACACTTGCTTTTAATCCTGAGAATACACTTCTCCATTTCCTGCCCAAATGTTCTTCCTTTAACATTTCCAGTTGCAAGATAAACATTGCATCCTCAGAAGCTCCTCCCATCTCTGTGTCCTTCCTTTGTCCACAATACTCACTATCAGGAGGGTTCAGCCCTAAATCAAGGTTGCACATGCATTGGCTCAACCAACCACACACACTGACATATTCCTAGTCATTACTCCCTGAGCAGTGTGATCTGACAACTATTCACACAGCACTTTAATGGTTTGGGTATTCTAAACAATCTAAAGATGACTTAAAGCATATGAAGTGCAGCCAACACACAAACAAGTATCTGGACTGTGGTGTCCTCAGAGGCCTAGGACAAACACTGCATGGATACCAAGGGACAACTATATTTGTTGGGATGGGAGGAGAGGATATGTGCGTGGTGTGTTCTATACCGGAGCCCTATTCAGACCTAGGTAATTCTGTTACCTAATCAGTTTTGGAGTCACAAGACCAGATGATGCTACAAGTATCACACCAACCAATTTGGTTGGCAACTGCAACAATTTTAATTACTGTGCTAAAAATCTTTTTGCCCTATCTAATCTTATCTACCAAAGCATTATGTTGAAAGGCTGGGTGTGGTGGTGCACACCTTTAATCTCAGTACTCTTGAGGCAGAGGCAGGCAGGTCTCTGGTAATTTGAAGGTAGCCTGGTCTGCATAAAGCATTCCAGGTCAGCCAGAACTATAGAGTGAAATCCTGTTTCAAAACAAAAAAATACATTATGTTGCCCACCTTAAATATAGGCAGTAAAAAATAAAAATTTAAAAGTGGAAGATGGGGAGGGGGCAGTGCTGAAGAGATGGCTTTTAAGAGTGCTTGCTGCTCTTCCAGAAGACCTGAGGTCAGCTTCCAGCACCCAAATTGGGCAGCTCACAACTGCCTGCAATTCCAGCTCCAGAGGATCCGATGCTCTTTCTGGATGCTCTTTCTGGCCTTTGAAGGCACCGGCACACCGATAAATACTCATGCACAAACGTGTACACAAATAAAAAGAAAACCAAATATAAAAAAAGAAAAAATGCCAGGTGTGGTGGCACATGACTTTAATCCCAGCACTCGGTAGGCAGAGGCAGGCGGATATCTCTGTGAGTTCAAGGCCAGACAGATCTACAGAGTGAGTCCAGGACGGCAAGAAATACACAGAGAACCCTGTCTCGAAAAAACAAACAAAACCCCCCCAAAACAACAGCCAAGTGGCAAGAAAGCATGGCATGTTAGCACTCACCAGTGATCACTTGGGAGATGAAGGCAGGAGGGACAGGAGATCTAGGTCATCCTTGGCTACAAAGCCAGTTACAGTCAAGACTGGGCTGCATGAGACTTTGTCTCTAACTAGCAAGCAAGCAAGCAAACAAAAAAAGGCCAATGACTCATAAGCCATCAAAACAGGCTTTAACAACCAATGGCCACAGCAACACTCAGCAACCTGTGGGTCATGTTCCCAAAGCTGTAGATGATTTTATTAGTAACAAAAAAGAATGTGCTATGAATGGGGTTGAGATGTTATTTAACAGCAGGAATTTGGCAGTGAAGTCTTCTCTGGTTCAGTTTGCTTTTCTCAGATCTACTCTCTTTAAAGCATTTTGAGACAGGGTCTCTTGAAGTTCAGGCTAGCCTAGAACTAACTATGCAGCTAAGACTGGCCTCTAACTCCTCATCCTCCTGCCCCTACCTCTCAAGTGCTAAGATCCCAGGTGGGGTAGTCCACTCAGGTGGTTCTTTGATCCACTCTAAGTAAGCATACTAGTTTTTAATTTTTTTAAACAAGACTTGCCTAGTGAGTGCCAATGGTGAAGAAAAGACAAGAACGACAGTGTTGTGGATTGAAAGTAATTTGTGCATCCTGACTTCATCAGGGTGTGAATGAGGTAATGAGGACCCTGCCTTCTCTACTGCTATGAAATTGACACGAGCTTTGTCTAGATAAGCAAAGAAAGGCTCAAACAAGAAAGAAATTCACTTGGTGCCTTGTATATTCTCTATCATTCATGAATTAATTCAACATTTTTTCAGTCCTTACCATTTCCCAGAGCTACTGTGAATGGACAGTGGATTCTTGGTGTTGCCATTTTAACAGGGAACATAGGTTCATAAACCTAGGCCAATATCAGACAGTGGTCAGTGCTACAAAATAGAGGGTCGGGCAGGGTCTGGACAGACGTTGGTATCTGAGCAGAGATGTGGAGAAGAGTGAGAGAACACTGCATGCAAGGCACAGGGAGGGCAAACCCCGGTCAGCGGCATAGTGCCCAGAACGCTGCTGCTCCTCCCTGACAGGCGGTGAGTGTGCAGGGAAGGGCCAGTGAGGCCAGACAGGTCTTGAGGGTTACACAACACAGGCCCACACTCGAGTGCACACACACAAAGGAAGGAAGAAAGAAGAAAAGAGGAAAGGAAGAAATGGAGCAAACTGTTCTCTGATCAAAATCCAGCTGTCAATGTAATAAGACATACCTTCAATTATAAATGCCACTTAAGTTACATAATTCAATAATTATACTTATAAAGAAAATACTAATTAATACATGTCCTGCATTTTAAATTTCATGTGTAAATCAAGTATGGAGGTGTACACCTTTAGTCCCAGCACCCAGGAGGCAGAGGCAGGTTTATCTTTGACTCTGAGGTCAGTCTGATCTACAAAGTGAGTTCTAGGACAGCCAGGGATACACAGAGAAACCCTGTCTCAAAAAACAAAAAACAGCCAGGTGTGCTTTAATCCCAGCACCCTAGAGGCAGAGGCAGGCAGATCTGTGAGTCCAAGGCTAGCATAGTCTACAGAGAGAGTCCAGGACAGCCAGGGCTTCCTACACAGAGAAACCCTGTCTTGAAAAACAAAACAAACAAACAAACAAAAAAATCCCAAAACAAAAACAATCCTGTGTAAAATTACAGAGCCCAGCATGTTCTGGGCCAGATCTGTAGACAAAGACTGTCCCATAAAGTCATAGAACAAACAAAACCACAAAAGCCACATACCTCAAAACTATTACAAAGCATTTAACTCAGCAGAATGAGTACAAGAGGAAGAGGAGAGGGACCTATATACGTTCTCTCAGCTTTCTAGAAGTCACAGGTCATTCCTGAGGCCACAGTGCACGCATCAACAGAATGGGTACTACTTAAAAAAGGGACACCGCAAATGCTGGCATGGCAAACTAGAGTCCACAGTGGCACTCAGCATGGGGAAGGAAAGTGTGCTTGCCACTGAGGCCCAGCATCCCAACACCTCTCCTCTGCCTGTGTCCCAGGCACCAAAGCAACCAGGCCAATAGACCTTGGACTGAAGCCTTCAAACGTGACCCCCAAATAAGTCTTTCCTTTCAGTTGGTGATCTCAGACATTTGGTACAGTAACAGGAAACTGTCTACAAGATGGATGTGGTGGCCCATGCCTATGATTCCAGCACTCATGGTGCTGAGGCAAGAGAAGCACTGTGAGTTCCAAGCCAGTCCAGATAACATAGCAAGACCCTCTCACAGAAACAAACCCACTGTTGAGAAAGTGGTGGCAGAACACTCAGTTCAAGTTCCTCCTCAACTACAGAGTGAGTTCAAGGGTAACCTGGGCTACAGAAGTCTGTGTCTTAAAATAGACACCTAACATACAATTTCTCCAAACTACACATTATTGAGAAAGAATGTTTTTCTCATAGGGAATCTATGAAATTACTGGTTTTCTGGTAGAATTAGTAGTTTTGTCTCCATTCGACATGTGAGAGAGTCCATGTTTCTTTTAATTTATCAAACTTAAGTCTGTGTTCTGTGTGGGATGACTCAACATCTCTATTGTCCATATATTAGAATAATCTGCTAGTTTTAGCCTAATTTGAATTAACATGGAAACTGGACACAGAGGCTCACACCTTTAATCCCAACGTTCACAAGGTAGAATCAGGCAGATCTCTCTGAGCTCGAGGCCAGTCTAGTCTAGAGCTTTGTCTCAGAGAGACTCTGTGTCAAGTAAAAGGAAGAGAAGAAGAAAAATAAATCAATATAGAAAATTACTTATGGTTCTTTGGGGCAAGGTCTCATGCAGCACAGGCTGGCCTCAAACTCAGCAAGGCAGCCCTCTTTGCCTTGCTCTCTCAAGTGTTAGGATTCTAAGTGTGGAGCCAATTTGTATGGCTACCAACTCCAGTGCTTAAAACAAGATACCAGAGAACATTTTCTGATTATCTTCTGGGCTTTTTTTTTTTAGTTTTTTGAGAGAAGGTTTCTCTGTGTAGTCCTGGCTGTCCTGGACTCACTTTGTAGACCAGGCTAGCTTTGAACTCACAGAGATCCACCTGCCTCTGCCTCCAGAGTACTGGGATTAAAGTTGTATACCACACCTGGTTTCTTCTGGGCTTTTTATTTATTTATTTATTTATTTTTGGTTTTTCGAGACAGGGTTTCTCTGTTTAACAGCTCTGGCTGTCCTGGACTCGCTTTGTAGACCAGGCTGGCCTCGAACTCGCAAAGATCCGCCTGCCTCTGCCTCCCAAGTGCTGGGATTAAAGGCGTGCGCCACCACCGCCCGGCTCTTCTGGGCTTTTTAAACTGTAGTTTTATTTACTTATTCTCTCTCTCTCTCTCTTTCTCTCTGTGTGCACACGCGTGCATGTGTGATGATCAGAAGACAACCTGTCAGACTTGCTTCCCTCCTTTCACCCTCTGGGTTTCTGGTCATCAGGTTTAGTGGCAAGTGCCCACAGAGCCATCTTGTCAGCCCTTCTGTTCTTAAAATTTCTATGAAATTTAGAAGATGGATAATTTATAGAACTATAAAAACTCTTATCATTTAGAGGAAAGCACGACAGTGTTATGAAATGTTCATATAACATGTTCTGAGGTGTGTCAGCTAAAGTGGGTACTTGAGGGAGTATCCTGCAAGCCTGCGCTCCCAGGCAAGCTGCCCTTTGTCTTCAGATATTCCATAGCACCCGGGGATAGCTCAGTTATGAGTGACCTTGTGGTGAAGGGG
Source organism: Lophiomys imhausi (assembly GCA_907164525.1). Lineage (NCBI taxonomy): Eukaryota > Metazoa > Chordata > Mammalia > Rodentia > Muridae > Lophiomys > Lophiomys imhausi. The sequence goes on along the minus strand of CAJQZJ010031795.1, from coordinate 193,726 downwards.
CACGTGACCTTGGGAAGGAAGTGGTCTCAACCTTCTTCCATTCAACACCACTGAAGCTACAACAGCCACCCCCCAGCAGCTCCTGAGAGAACTGATCTCTTCAATCTCATGGAGGGAGGTTATCAGATTTACAAGAGAGAGCCAGTTTAAAGAGCCAGAAAACCCTCTACACATGCAGGTCATAATTGAGAGTCACTAGAATTAAAGGAAAATGACCCCTGGATAAATAGTTGGCACTGCAAGGCTTGAGAAATCCCAGACGCTGGCCTTTACTTTGCTTTTGTTCTCCTATGAAATAAGAGGTTTTGGCTCAGAAGGCTCTGATATCCCTTTACTTTCAACTCCAAACAGTTACAATTCCCAAGATTTAAGAAAACAGAATTAATTTTCAAAAGTCTGGGGTGACTTGAATAGGAAAGACTTGGGGCTTAAATTCTCTGCTAGGCTTAAAATCGTGCAGTTCAGGGCCAGAGAAATGGCTTTGTTGTTTAAGAGAGCACTGATTGTTCTTCCAGTGGACCCGGGTTCAATTCCCAGCACCTGTAACTTCTGTTTCAGGGAATCTGACACCCTCACACACACATACATGCAGTCAAAACATCAATGTACATAAAATAAATGATTTAAAAAAAATCTTGCAGTTCTTCACGCCTCTCTAACGGAGGTAAGAAGTCTATGGTTACACAGACAAGCAAGGCACTGGCCCCCTATTAGGTCCTTTCCATGCGGCACTTAGGTTCTCCTTTTACTTAAAGGAAACCACATCTTTAACATATAAATTATCCAAAGGAAAAACAAACAAAAAACAGAAAAAACAATCCAGGGAGTTAGACAATGCTTGAAATCCCAACACTCAGAAGCAGAGGCAGGAGGATTGCTGTGAGTTTGGGCTGAGCCTAGGCTACATTCTGAGTTCCAGGCACAGCACAGCCATATAGCAAGACTCTGTCTCAAACAAACAAAATCAAATGAAGGGAAGAGAAAGGGAAGGAAAGGGCTGACAGAGCTCAAAGCTTAAATGTGCCTGTTCAAATCTGGACCAGAGCAGATAAAAGTCACTCACTGAGGCCACTCTTTTGAGAAGCCTGCCTACCCTTGGGATACATGGCTGCCTTTTAAAATGTTTATCTTATAATATCTGTACTTAAATCTATATTAAAATCTCTTTGTTTCTGAGACAAGTCTTACTATATAGGCTAGGCTGGTTTTGAACTTGTGGCAACCCTCCTGCCTCAGTCTCCTGAGACCTGGGTTAGATATGAGCTCCCATGCCCAGCTAAAACTACTTTTTTCTTAGTAGACTCCAACTTTGCTTCAAAAAATAAAATAAAATTCTGAGAAGTCATCAGGCATTGACACTTACTGGATATTTGATGACATCAGGAAATTGTCACATTTTTAGTTTCTATAATGGCAGTGTTTTATATATATATATATATATCCTTATCATTTAGAGATAAGGACTGAAACAGTTACAGATGAGCTAATTTGATATCAGATTTGTTAACAAAATACTCTAAGTGCTAAGGGGGAGGATGGAAAATGGAATAATTAACAATGGCCGCAGCTGGGAATTGTGGCCCTAGGCAATAGGTATTTGTGGCTTTTCTAGACTATTTTTGTTATTTCTCAATTTTCCATAATAAAAAAATAGAAGCTACTCTAAAAATGATTACTAGTATACTGTTTTGTAATAAATATTCTTTAGCTTCTTGTCAAGAACCATATGCTCAACCAGCCAAGTTTGCAGCCATCTGAACTCCAGACGATCATTCATGTATTATGTTCTTGGATTACATATTAACTTTGCAAAGTGAATGTAGGGCAAGCTGCACTTCTGCCCAAAGTAGAGTAAGTGCTTAAATTATCACTATAATTTTTTAGGTATCAGTAGCTTTTCTATTAAAACACCTTACAGAGTTTCCTTTTCATTTAAGAAGACAATGCTCTTAAAGACAAAGCCAGGAACCTGGGGGCATGGCTCAGTGGTAGGGCACCTTCTGAGCATACACGAAGCCCTGGTTCAATCTCCAGCACACATACTCAAACATACACTATCACAGTAATGGACAGAAAAGACCATGTTTCCCAAGGTATTTTGGCCGACTTTATATTTTTAAAGTTTTTATGAAACAGGGTCTCATTATGTAGTCCTGGCTGACCTGGACTCACTATGTAGCCTAGGCTGTCCTCAAACTCCTGCCTCACTCTTCTGAGCGAGGTGTCAGTAACAGTCTAAAAATGTATACTTGTGGAAAGGGAACTTGAGTTCTTCTGACTCTGTAATTTAGTCTTCTCTATAAGAGATTAAATATTGAATTATGTAAGAGAACATTCCAAGAGAAATGGCCTACAATAAGCAAAGGGCTAGAGGGCGGGCTGCAGAAGATGGCATAGAGAGTTCTTATTATTTGTTAAACAAAAATTTTTAGCCGGGCGGTGGTGGCGCACGCCTTTAATCCCAGCACTTGGGAGGCGGAGGCAGGCGGATCTCTGTGAGTTCAAGGCCAGCCTGGTCTACAAAGCGAGTCCAGGACAGCCAAGGATATACAGAGAAACCCTGTCTCGAAAAAACCAAAAAAAAAAAAAAAAAAAAAATTTTTAATCAAGCCAGGTGGTGGTGGCATAAGCTTTTAATCCCCTGCACTCAGGAGGCAGAGGCAGGTGGATGGTTCAAGGCCAGCCTGGTCTACAGATCCAGTTCCAGAGCAGCCAGAACTACACAGAGAAACCTGTTTTGAAAAAAAAAAAACAAATTACATGAAGCTGAGGACTGGCAAAATGGCTCAGGTGGTAAAAGTGATTGAGGCAAAGAATAACAATTTAAGCTTGACACTCAGATCCCACACGGTTGAAGGACAGAACCAACTCCAGCAAGTTGTATCTGACCTCCAATATAAGGACAACAGCAGTTCAGTGGTGTTCTCTCTCTCTCTCTCACATATACCACACACAAATGTAATTTAAACTTTTTCTAAAATGAAGCTGGATTAGCAGCACACATCTATAATCCCAAGCACTAAGGAGGCAGAGGCAGGAGGATCCACATAAATTCTAGGAGAGTCAAAATCCTAGCCAAAAATAAAAGAATAAAAAAAAAAATTGTCAGCCGGGCGGTGGTGGCGCACGCCTTTAATCCCAGCACTTGGGAGGCAGAGGCAGGTGGATCTTTGTGAGTTCGAGGCCAGCCTGGTCTATAAAGTGAGTCCAGGACAGCCAGGGCTACACAGAGAAACCTTGTCTCGAAAAACCAAAAAAAAAAAAAAAATTGTCAAAGTAGAGAAGGTGGCTTGGGTGACACCCTAACCCATCTGGCTCTCATCTGGAGTAAGCTTCCGCTCCACTCAGGCAGGGTCCACTGGGAAACATGCTTATGGTGTTGCTATGAACACAAGCTTTTTCCAGAAACAGCCACCATGAATATGTAGTAGTGTATGAGGAATTTCTACTTACCTTTTAGGGCAGTGCTTTTCAACCTTCCTACCGCTGCAACCCTTTAATACAGTTCCTCATGTTGTGTTGACCTCCAGCCATAAAATTATTTCATTGCTATGTTGTAAGTGTAATTTTGCTACTGTTATCAATTGGTTTGGTTTTTGTTTTGTTTTGTTTTAGGTTTTTTTGAGATCGGGTTTCTTTGTGTATCCCTGACTGTCTTGGACTCACTCATTAGACCAGGCTGGCCTAGAACTCACAAGAGATCCATCTGGCTCTGCCTCCCGAGTGCTGGGATTAAACGTGTGTACCACCATGCCCTGCTATTGTCATGAATTGTAAGGTAAATATCTGATGTGCAAGCTATCTGATATGTGACCTCCAAGGGGTCCAGACCCACAGGTTCAGAACTACTTATTTAGGATATTGTAAACACAAAATCATCTCCCTGATAACAAAAGACAGTTGGGGTTCTACTTAGTGCCTTTCTTTTTGTTGGGCTGGGAATGGAACCCTTGAGCCCCACACATGCTAAGCACACTCACTATTTGTCAGCTACATCCTCAGCCCAGACAGTTTCTGCCCTGACTTAGCAGCACTGAAGTTCTTAGCACATACAGAGATTAAACAAGCCTTACTTTAAGAAGGGTAGTAAGGCCAGGCGTGGTGGTGGCACACACCTTTAATCCCAGCACTCAGGAGGCAGAGCCAGGTGGATCTCTGTGAGTTCGAGGCCAGCCTGGTCTACAAAGTGCGTCCAGGACAGCCAAGGATACACAGAGAAACTCTGTCTTGAAAAACAAATTAAAATAAATTAAAAAGAAGGGTAGTAAGAAGTTACCCACTCTGCAGAGACCTAAAACATTTCATTAACTACAAAGTTCCTTGACGGATTTTACTGTCAGAGCCAAGAATACTTACTGTATCATGTGCTGATGATATGAATTACTTATTTTCCCATGTAACATGTGAGCACCACTATGTACTTACTATGTGGCCTACTTGACTGATGATATGAACCACTTAATTATCCATGTAATATGTGAGCATCACGATGTGCTACTACTTGAGGTATTTATCTATAAATAGCCTGTCCTATCTTGAAATCAGATTTCACACAAAGTTTTCACATAAGGAAACAGTAAAAATTTTCAAGCTCTGAATTCAGCTTTCTGATAAACAGTATCTGTTTACTATTAAAAAAGAAAACAGTAGCTCACGCCTTTAATCCCAGCACTTGGGAGGCAGAGGCAAGTGGATGGATCTCTGTGAGTTCAAGGTCAGCCTGGTCTACAGAGTAGTGAGTTCAGGACAGCCAAGGATACACAGAGAAACCCTGTCTTGAAAAACCAAAAAAAAAAAAAAACCCCAAAAACTCAGAAGGTGAGCTGCTGCAAGGCTTGACCAGGACAGACAATGCTGTGCTCCTGCAGGAAGGGCACTACACAGACCACAGGTTCCCGGTGCCACAGACGCTGACCCACCTGAGGTGCCAGTGAGCTTCTCAAGCATTTTACCTTCTGTTTTGCTTTTGGGATCCAGCTCAGAGTCTCTCACTGTTGTAATTCACTATCCTCTAAGTATGACATGACTATTATGATCTTAGTCAGAGCAGCTGTGATCACCTGCAAGAGATCCTCACAAGATTGGGCCTGCTGACATTCCTTCACAGAAGGAACTGCACGAATTCCAGCCCGGCTGCACTAGGTCTGGGGCAATGTGGAGTACGTAGGAGATGGAAGGCTAACTGTGCAGCTTTGAGAGGTGGTAGACAGTGTTCAGCAGCTCAGCTCCTTCAGAGTCATCTGCACTCATGTATATAAGCCTAATAAACTCACTCATTCTCCAAGCTGGGCTGGACAAGACTGTTTCTGGTGCCCTATCTGGGGAAAATAGACATTTGTTCATATTTCCCAAAGAAAAGCTAAAGCAACATTCATATGTTAGGTAAGCAGCCAACCACTGTGGCCCACAAGTGTAATTCCAGTGCTTGGGAAGATGAGGAATGAGTTTAAGGCTAGTGTAGACTACAGAGTGGAGACCTTGACTCAAAAATAACCTGGTGAACTGGTGTACATCTTTAATCTCTCCTTTTTTTGTGAAATTTATTTACTATGTCTGTGTGAGAGTGTCAGATCTTGGAGTTACAGACAGTTGTGAGCTGCCACTTAGGTGCTGGGATTTGAACCTGGGTCCCCTGGAAGAGCAGTCAGTGCTCTCAACTGCTGAGCCATCTCTCCAGCTCCATACATCTGAAGTCTCAACACTTGGAAGACAGAGAATCAGGAGCTCAGGCTCATCTTCAGCTACATAATGAGTAGAAAACTCCTCGTATATGAGCCACTATCTCAATACCCCAGCCCACCAAAACTAAACACCAAACCCTATCTCAATAC
>CAJQZJ010031795.1:156121-178025 GCA_907164525.1 Lophiomys imhausi | reverse complement strand
AAAAAAAAAAAAAAAAAAAAAAAAAAAAAAAAAAAAAGAAAAGTTAGGGGAAGATGGTTGAGAGGCAAGAAAAGACTCTTACCACTAACCTCTGTCTTCTTTCTTATCAGTTGTGAAAGAAGAGAAAGCATGTCAAAAGAAGAATGGAGAGACTGGAGATCATTTGGGGTTGACTACACACTATAATTAGAATAACATTGAAGGGGAATGAGCTAACTGTTTTCATAAAGTCAGCATTCAAAAATGTAAACCACTAGTAATTTAAATATTACAAAGTTGTGCAGAATATACGTATTGGAATAATTTTTTCCATCCACAAACATTTTAGAGAAAATTACAGTATCACAAAATATGAAATGTTAAGTTTGGGATACTCTCAGTGTACAGCATTTTTTTTAATTGGAAAGGATTTAACAAACTAGTGGCTAGGCTCTTGACAGGATGTGATGCTGAAAACCATGTGGTTTGTTTCTTTAACTGCTTCTGAACCCAGAGGGAAAACGTCACGAAAGCACTGATGTAGCAGAATGCTAAGAAACTAGGCTGATGAGAGTTTGAGCTACCACAAACTGTTTCACAACAGCCACGAATTTGTTCTTACCCAAGATTCCTAAATAGAAGCATACCAACTTTACCCAAGAGCTGTTGCATCTGACCTAGCAAAGCAAAGGTGCCTAGCAGATGCCACCTCCCAGCAAGCGCGGGCAGAATAGGCTCACAATGCTTTTCAGAGCTATACTGTGCCCTTTCCAGAAGAAAAACCAGTCTATTTCCACCCATACCCCCCCCCCACTCCACGGATTACATTAAGCCCTCAACACAGAGGACAAGGTGGAGCTAGGGGGTTACTAGGTTACAGTTATGTTGACATGTCCTGGCTTTAGGAACGTCCCTCCCTCCCTGTTCACACACTACAAACAGTAGAAGTGGGAAAATTATAGAAGTCCCATAATAGCCAGCAATCACCTAGAAACCACTTCTTCTGAGTCCCAAGTTTGGAGCCTCATTCTGCCGTCCTAAAGTCCAGCTTTGCCTTTTGCGGGGATTCATCACATATGAGGCTCACAGTATTCACAGGGTAAACGAGGTGTCCAGTCTTTAGTGAACTGGGAAACACTAGAAAAAGTATTATTAAAATGTTTACTGACTGCCTTTTGTACATGGTGGTACACTCTACGAATGTTGTCTACAGTGTATCTTTTAATGTTCACCAACACTCTGCACGGGAGCTACCATCATCCTACTCCCTTTTACAGATCGAGTAACTGAGATTCACGCAGATCAAAGTTTGTCTCAAAATCACACAGAAAATAAGTCTCAGCCTTTCCCCTAATCCAAGCTGGCAAGAAAAAAACAAAACAACTCTGAGTTGTCTTTCAGCAGCAAAACCCTGTATTTGCAACATCACAATCTATCTGCAGCTTAGGGTGGAGACCCCAGTGGCAGGTTCACCAATGCCCCACAAGCACCCGACAACCTGCAAAGAAAGTGAAGTGGGCCAGACAACACCCTCATGCCTGTTCTTCCACTGGGAAAGGATTCTGCGGCAAGGCAGGGCGTGTGGAAACCAAGCAGAGCCCCAGCTTCCATCCTGGCTGAGGGCACCACCTCGGGCGGGCGGGCGGACGGCTGGTGGACTCGGCCTGGGAAGCAGGACGTCGGACTCTGCCAGACTACAGAGGAGTAGTCTGCCCTCGGTCCGGACGACCTTGGCCATCGCGCACCCCTTCTCTCTCGTGAGCAGTGAGCTGAGTCCGGGAGAGTTCGAAGCCGGGCACGCGGAGCAGAGTCCCGGTAACGGGGCCGGCGCGTCCACGCCGCGTTCCGCTACAGCAGCACGAGCCTGGGGTTCTCCGGGTGTCCACGCGCGAGGGAGGGAGGGAGGGAGAGAGGGAGAGACAGCCGGGCGTATGGAGGGACTGGGGCCGGGGTCTCACTCACCGGGGCCGGGGCGGGGGCCGGGCGCGGGCCGGGCCGCCAGAGTGAGCGCGGCGGCAGAGAGCAGCGCGAGGCGGGCGGCGGGCGGCGCCATGGGCCGTCAGTGCGGGACCCCCGGGCGCGGCCCGGGGCAGAGGGGGCAGCACCGGGAGCTGGGGGCGGCCATGGGAGCAGGACGGAGCTCGGCGTCGCCCCGCCCCGCCGCCCGGCCCGGCCCGCCCCGGCCCACCCTCCTCAGCGCCGCCCCGGCCGCCAGCCGCCTGCAAGGCTCCGGGGAGGGGCCGAGTGCGCATGCGCGTCTCGCTCGCCGCCTGCCACTCACGCGTCCGAGCCCGCCCCCACCTCGCCGGCCCCTCCCCACGGGCAGCAAGGCGAGGCCACGGGAGGTGTGGAGTCCGCAGGTGAGGGCGGCACGGGCCCCCAGGCCGAGGGTTGGCAGGATTGACACGGGCCGGGCGTCCAGTGACCCCTATTCTACCCTCACCCAGGTCGTGACCCACGTGCGGGCTCCACTGCTGAGGTAGTAACCAGAGCAAACCGCCTTCTCTTGCTAGGCTGTTGGGAGCGGTTGGCCAAAGCGTGTTGTGGAGTCTGCCTAACCGGGTTCGCATCCCACTTGGTCACTTGCACGATCTTGTGCAGGTTTAAAGGAAACGGGGCTCCCTCCTGGTAAGTGGTGTCTCGACACCATCTGCTCCACAAAGCAGTTGTACGAAATGAGATAGTGCATGGAAATCACGCACGCACAGTAGGGGCTCAGTAATGTGGAGTTCTTTCTCCTTGTGGAGTCCTACAGCTACTAGAGACACCAATACTGAGCGCTGTATAGAATCCTATCGCATCCTGTGCCAACTAGAGCAAATAATTGTTCTTTTAAAAATATTTTAGTCACATCGGGCTGGTGGTGGTGTATGCCTTTAATCCCAGCACTCGGGAAGCAGATGCATGGATATCTATGAGTTCGAGGCCAGCCTGAAAAAAAAATATATATATGGAGAGAGAGAGAGAGAGAGAGAGAGAGAGTGTGTGTGTAGGTGCCTGGGTAAGGAAGGTCAGAGGACCACTTGAGGGAGTCTGTTCTTGTGCCGTGGGTTCTGGGAATGGAACTCAGGTAATCAGGTTTGGTGGTAATTGCCTTTACCTGCTGAACCATCACACCATTTAAAAATTATTTATCATCAATCATCATCATCATCATCATCATCGTTATTTTGAGCCAGGTTCTCTCACTATGCAGCCCTGGCTGCCTTGGAACTCAAAAAGATCTTCCTGCCTATGCTTCCCAAGTGCTGGATTAAAGGTGTGCACCCCCACTCCCGGTTAATCTGTTTTTAATTAGTATAGAATGGGTAACACTATGCATATATTGTATTTTGCTCAACCATCAGCAAAATAGGAACTATTAAAGACCTCAAGGTTCCAAGAGATGGAAGCAACTGAAGTGTCCAAGTCGATGGGTCTCTTGCAGGGCAGGGCCTCCCTCCTCCCCACCCCAGTCTCTCGACCCTCCCTCCTCCTCCTCACATCCGGAGGCAGCGGGGATTTTCCGATTGCTCTCGCCTAAAACGCCACGGTGACGCCCGGTGGGACAGGTCCAGGCCGCGCGCCTGGAGCTTTCAAGTCCTTGGTCCGGGGCTGGCAAGTGCAGGCCTGCACCCGGCTCAGCGCGGGAACATCTGGCCTCGTGTGCCTACTCCCTGCGCCCAGGGCTGGGCCCCGCGGGATTCCCTGGCCTGCCTGGGGGTACAACCACCCTTGTGCCCCTCATCCTCTCGCTGGGCCTGAGTTCCCCAGACTTCTCACACTCACGAGGCAACTCCCAGAGCCTAGCCCCAAGGGTGTAGCTACCTCCCACGAGGTGCCTGCCTTTCTGTCCCTCTCCACCCACACGACCCAGAGCTGTGGCAAGAAGAATCTTGTTCAGTCCTTTGTTTTCCCTGTCGTTCTTGAATTCAAGAACCCTCGGTTCTTCTGGACTGGACGCCTCCACCACTCAGTGGACACACCCTCCACCTGCTAGTGAGAACTCAGCCTCCACAGCCCACACATAGGGCTGTGGTTTAAGTTTTGTTTGTTTGTTTGTTTTTACCTGAGGGCCCAACATGAACCATGAGCATCGGACATTGCTGAGCAGAGAGGGCGCCGCCCACATTTGCAACCAGGAAAGATTATGGCTGAGTCTGTGGTAACCTTAAGGAGCCTCCTACCGTCCCCTAGAGGAAGACAGTCGCAGGGATCTGAACGTGGGATTCCAATCGCTCTCCTGCCCTAGGTGCTGGAGAGGCAGCTAGAGCATAGCCCTAGGAGAAAGCCAGTTGAAGGCAGCTCTCCACGAGGCTGCTGCTCTGAGGTTGTTACTCACTCTGGATGGGATAGGACTCTTCGGTAATATGTCTGCTTTTGGCTAACTCCTGTAGTGAAGTCGGATAAATTCATTGGTTCCAAAGCTGGGCTGGAGTAGGGACTTTGCAGTCTGCTCTTGGAGCTAAATTTAGGGTGAATGGGTATTTTGTTCACGCCTCTTCAGGAAAAACAGCACACCAGCCCCTTCACTCCTCCAGCAAGACTTGTGACCTCTTGACTTTCCCCCTCAAAGGCAGAATTACCTTCAAAGACAATGAAAAGGAACTGGTAACATTAGTGCAGACACTAACATTAGTGCAGAGTGAGGTGAGCCTGCCCCACTTCCACAAATAGTCAGTAATGGGGTGGGAATAGAGCTCAGTAGAGTGTTTACGAAGCATACACAAAGACCTGAGTTCAACTCCCAGCACTGAATAAACAAGCTGGGTGACACACACATGCCTGACACCTGGGCATTGGGGGGAGTAGAGGCAGGAGGATCTAGAGAGTTCAAGGTCACCCTCAACTACACAACAAGTACAAGGCCAGCCTGGACTCCGTGACACTCTGTCTCAAAACAAAGACAGATAGTTAGGAACATGGGAAGAGCTGAGGACATAGCCAGCAATAGGACAGCCCAAATTTCAGGTGTGTATGTGTCTGAGGGTATTTCAGACACCCCGGAGTACTACAGAGACATTAACACAATGATGACCTGTACATGTTAACGGTCAGCACTCTACTGAGTCATATCTTCAACCCTATCACTCACTGAAGGAAGGCGGGCTCACTTTTGCCACACTTGGGGCTGGGGATAAGGTACACTGGGAGGGAGAGAACATTTGCCTAGGGTGACTGAGTCCTTGGTTTCTTTCCATCCAAAACACTGTAGTCACCAGTCAGGATGTTGGAGAGAAGTTAACCAGGACATAGCTCTCTGCAATTTAAAGTCCCTTCAGTTTACTAGACATTTTTGTTTGTTTTGTTTTAAGACAGGGTTTCTCTGTGTAGCCCTGCGTCCTAGAACTTGATCTGTTGACCAGGCTGGCCTTGAACTCACAGAGATCGGCCTGCCTCCGCCTCCCAAATGCTGGGATTAAAGGTGTGTGCCACTACACCAGGCTACTAGACTCTTTCTATATATCCTTTGAGTGTCAGAGGAGAAAATAGGAAGAGGGCACACAGGAGAAGATCCCAAACAAGATGATTTAGGCCAACTCAGGGCACCATTCTTCCTGATAATAGCTTTACAATATTCTGCCTCCTCTCCTACATAGAAAGCTGCCCTTGATGGACTTTCTTTTTTTCTTTTTTTTTTTTTTTTTTCAAGACAGGGTTTCTCTGTATAACAACTCTGGCTGTCCTGGACTTGCTTTGTAGACCAGGCTGGCCTCGAACTCACAGAGATCCACCTGCCTCTGCCTCCCAAGTGCTGGGATTAAAGGCGTGTGCCACCACTGCCCGGCTTGGTGGACTTTCAAGTTCTCCAACTTCAGTACAATAACAGTGAGCTCTATGGTTTGTATGGCTGAATAGGAAATGAAACACAGCACTCTTGGGACAGAGGTAGGTGGATCTCTGTAAGTTCAAGGCTAGCCTGGTCTACAAAGCAAGTCTAGGACAGTCAGGGCTACACAGAGAGATCTTGTCTCGAAAAAACAGAGAGAGAGAGAGAGAGAGAGAGAGAGAGAGAGAGAGAGAGAGAGAGGAAAGAAAGACAGAAGTTCACTGAAAATACAGGGTCCTAGCAGGGCATGGTGGCACACACCTTTAATCTCAGCACTCAGGAGGCATGCGGATCTCTAAGTTTGAAGCCAGCTTGGTCTACAGAGGGAGTTCCAAGACAGCCAGGGCTACACAGAGAAACCCTGTCTCTAAAAGCTACCCCTCCCACACACACATAAAAAGAAAATGCAGAGTCCTGTGTTCAGACTTATTAAGAATTTCAAGCCTGGTGTGATGGCTCACACCTGTAATCCCAGCACCAGGGAGGTGGAGTTAGAGGGATTGCTGGATGTTCAGGGGCAAGAGTGAGAGCCTGTCTCAAAGAAAACAGAAGAATAGTAAGATGATGGCAGCAGAGCATTAAAAGATGCTTGTGGCTTTTCTAGCCCTTGGATCTCTGTCACTATGTAGATGTCATACTCATGAAAGATACCCTGTATAGAAGCCAGCCTGTGCGCTCCTGTCTCCTGAGACAGGAGAAAGAAGCATCCCTCTGGCCTTCCCCACCCCCACTTTCTCTCTGAAGCTAAAAGCCCAGCACAGGTGATGGAAACATCGTATGGGATGCTAAAAATACAGCCGAGTGTGTCTAGGTCATGGTGCTAAGGGCTCAAGGTCTTTCGCTCAGCTATGTAGTGTTGGCCTCCAGCAGGGAGCAGCCCCAGATGCTCATTTCGATACTTTGGATGCCTGGGGAGTTTCAGAGCCTTATTTCATGGAAAGAATGAGGACATTCATGGCACCCCCTTGCCTTCAGGAAGATGCTGACATCCGAGTCCATTTGCCCCCTCACACTTTGCATTCAGGTCCTTTTCTTCCTCCTGGGGTACCTACTTAAGCTGGTGGAGTTTGGGTCAGTCTAGCATTTAAAATACTGATTGGGATGACGTCTGCTCTGAAGACTGTCATGCTGCAGATGGGACCAACATAAGGGTGTCTAGTTCCAAACATCTAGAGATTTTTTACTAATCAGGCGTGGTGGTGCACACATTTAAGCCCAGCACTCTGGAGGCAGAGGCAGGTGGTTCTCTGTGAGTTTGAAGCCTGACTGTCCTAACATAGGGAGTTCCATGCTCTCAAGTTCTACACAGTGAGACACCACCTTACCAAAAAATTCCTAAGTACTTGGCAGTACTTATGATCATGTGATCATAGCCCACAGAACCCCTCCCCCCTAGTCTTCTGAAAAAGGTCCTCATGAGGACCGATAAGATGGTTTAGCAGAGAAAGGCACACCCCACCTAGCCTAATGACCTGAACTTGATCACCGGGACTCACATGGCAGAAAGAGAGAGTTGACTGACTCCTGCAGATTGTCCCCTAACTTCCATACTCAAGCCTTTGCACACATGGGCATACACACATAGAAAGACACACGGAATAACTAATGTAATTTTAAACACACACACATACATGAAACAGACTGGGTAATTAGTAGAGTGCTTGTGCTGCATACATGAAGTTGTGGGTTCCATTCCCAGCACTGAATTAACTGGGCATGGTGCACACAGCTGTAATAGCAACACTTGGGAGGCACAGCAAGAAGCTAGGTAGTGCAAGACCAGCCTGGGGTACAAAAGCCTGTCTTACCCAAACTCTGTGAGGAACAAACAATTCTATCTCTGTCTCTCTTTCTGTCTGAATCAAGCACATGGTTTTCTATCCACTGAGCTACATGTACCCATTGTCAACATTTCAAACAAACATCAGATTGTTCTCTTCATTTTTCTCTGGACTTGGTTCAGCACTGTGCCATTTACTGATCCTGTCTCTCCAGGTTTCTAGCTAAGGAATCTAGTGATAGGAAATTCAAGAGAGTCAGGAATTCACTGTTTCGATGGACTAAGGGAAAACAAAGAATCTGGTCCTGGGTACAAAGAGCGATGTGGGCATATTTGGGTGAAAATGAGGAAATGCAGTTATCTTGAATTTAAAGTCAGATGGCAAGTGGCAGCAGGGTAGATGGAACTTCAGCTACCATATCAGGTACACTGTCTGGGATTGGTGGATCTTCAGCGCATGTGGTCTAACCCACTGCATTGAAGCTCAGGACTCCACATTCTCTCTCTAAAGCCTTTCTGTTCTTTTGCACCATGAGCCTCAGCTTGTCCCCATATGAATGTGGGGGCTTGTTGCTTGTGTGGCAGAATAAAAACAACTGAGGAGACAGGGAGAATGGCACTGTAGCTTGAAGGGTGAAGCCACAGAGGGAGAAGACGAGAATACATAAAAGCAGGTTCACTTTCTTCCTGATTAGCTGATCTTCCAGAAGGAAAATGAGAGCCGAGAAAAACTAAACAGAAGAAAGAAAGATTACAGGATCTAAAAATACTAGGAAGAAAGTTTGGCTGCGCATCAGAGGACAGATGTGTTTCCAAATAGAAGCAAGAGCTTGCATATGTCAAGGAGCTCAGCTCCAAACATGTGGGAAGCAAGGGCTATTTAGACTGAGCTCAGCAGAATACATAAAAAAGGTTCATACAGCAATGACGTACAGGGACAAGGCAATGTGGACAACCTCCTCCCTCCACTCCAAACTCTCCCACCCAAGCACTAACCAGCCCCAACTCTCCTTAGATTCCATTAGATGGAATCAGGCATGTTCAGGGTGGAATTGCCATGAAATTGATCTCATTGCCCAGACCAAAGATGACACCAAAGATCAAAACCTTCACTGTGGCCTCAGAACCTAGACCAAATAGTATTTGTAGCCTGACTTCATGATTATACAACATTTGAGGCAAGAATCTCTGAAGAGCTTAGCCACTTTCCTTTCTGTATATACAGGTGCCCCCCTGCCCTGCTATCTAACAAAAGAATTTCCCAGAAATGCAGTATTCCAGAAAATTCCATAACCAGGTAAATCAAATATAATGACCACTCTGTGAAATGAATCAAGAAAGGAGATGTGGTGGTGCACACCTTTAATCCCAGCACTCGGGAGGCAGAGGCAGGTGGATCTCTGTGAGTTTGAGGCTAGCCTGGTCTACAGAGAGCTTAAGGCTACATGGGGAGATCTTGTCCAAAAAATAAAAATAAAAAGGTTTTATTTGTATTTTTATTTATGTAACATTTGTGTGAATGTATGCCGTGTGTGTGGTGCCCATGGAGGTCAGAGGAGAACATTGGATTCCACAGAGTTACAGAGTTTGTGAGCTGCTGGGAACAGAACTCAGGTCCCCTGAAAGAACAGGAAGTACTCTTAACTGCTGAGCCATCTCCGAGGCCTCTTGCTAGCTACTATCTTTAGATACCCCTAATTCAATCTGTATCACCTGAAGACAAAATACCATGCTTCTTCCTTGAGAATACTGGTGTAAGAATATTACATATTTGGCACCAATTATGAGGGCAGCAATGCCAGGAACTCGCTCTGCTTTATTCCACTTCATTCTCATGGTACTTTTTGGAGACGTTGTTACTCCCTTGACTCAGGGAGGGGAAAACTCAAAGATGTGCATTCGCTTGCTTGCTGAGTGATGGATCTAGGATACCAACTTAGGTTGAGTCTAGAGAAAGTCTTTGACAAGATAGAACTAGACCTGGGCCCAGGGATGGTAGGTAGATGGACCAGCCAGGGAAGAGGCAGAGTGACTGTGACAACTGAGTCACCCAGAGCAAGCTATGACTTTGGCTGGGTGTACTAGCCATAGGACCTGGGACATTGTTCTTGATCAACTTGTGCCTCAGTTTCTTCATTTATAAACTAGAGGTTGTAGCAATACACACACCCATGTGACTATGGGCAGCATTGCATGGTATGAGTTCAACAGCATCTGGCCTTCAGTAAGTATTCAATAAATGCTAATTTTATTGATGCAGGAGAAATAGCACAAGTGAAGTTACTAAGGGTTGGGTTCTGAGGAATGGGGTGTACCTTTAGGGTGCAGCCAACTGAAGTAAGCCATGAAATAGTCCCCTACCTGAGAGTACCTGCTGTTCTAATGAACCAGAGTTTGGTCCCCAGCACTCACAGAGGCTGCTTGTAACTTTAGTTCCAAGGGATCTGGTGTCCTCTGGCCTTCAGGGCCACTTACCCATACACACAAAAAATAAAATAAATCTTTAAAATACTATTAAAATATGAAGAGTGGGCAGCTGGAGAGGTGGCTCAGCAGTTAAGAGCACTGTCTGCTCTTCCAGAGGTCCAGAGTTCAATCCCCAGCAACCTCATGGTGGCTCGCAACCATCTATACTGGAATCTGATGCCCTCTTCTGGCATGAAGGGGTACATGCAGATAGAGCTCTCATATATGTAAAATAAATAAATATATCTTTAAAAAAATTTGAAGAGCAGGGCTGGGAATAGAGGTTAGAGATAGAGTGCTTCTCTAGCATGCTTGGGGCCCAAGGTTCAAATGCCCACCATGCAGGGGTGGGAGGAGGAGTTTGTTTTACATGTGAATGTGTGCCAAGAAGGCTCACAGTGTTTGTTCCTCAGAAACCAAGTTTTGTCTCTCCATCATTGAATGACAAAACTAACATAGTAAATATGGTGGACAAGTGGAAGAAAAGAGGAGGTGAGAAAACCAATTTGTGATGGGGAAGGATGCTGGGCATGGTGGCACATGCCTGTAATCCCAGCACTCAGGAGGTTGAGGCAGGAGGATCATGAGTTGCAGACCACAGTCTTGGTGGCATTTTATAAAGAGACTGTTGGGGAGGGCAGGGGAGCTGGGGAAGGGAAGGAATGATTCTCACTGTCTCCTAGTTTCTGCCTATTCTCCACTAAACAGAGTCAAATGCAGATGGTTCAGTGACCTACAAGTGTCTCTCCAAAACTCACTAGTTTGGAAGTATATTTGCTTGTCTGGTTTTAGATATTTGCAAACCCATTCCAAAGACAAACCTTTTCCAATGCCCTTCTCTAAAACTGACCCACCTCTTGGGAGGTGAGGCCAGGGTTTGCTGCTGAATAGGCATCGTTGTCTTCCCAAGTATCTGTGGGTCCAGATGCCATGGGCCTTGGGTGGCTCTACCACAGGGCAGCCTGTGTTGTGGTCGTCGGCCTGCCAGCTTTGATTCACTTGTGGGACAACAGTTGAAATTTCAAACTAGCAACACATGGAGATTCCAGGAGTCCCTGCCAGACTCATACTTTGTTTTTCCATCGTTTCATTCTCCTCCCACTCTGGAAGGAGCCTCCTAAGGCATTTTGTGAAAAAATCAAAATCACCAACAGGACCAGTACCTGATAAGGAGTGAGATGTTGCCCAAGAGTTCTTAGGAAGAGGCGGTCTTTGTTTTCATATCCAGGCCTTTACAGTGCTCACAGCTCTAATTACTGCATTTGCCATGGGATGTAAAATAAAACCACATTCCAGAAACCATGTCATCTCCTTGGGTAAGAGACACAGGGAGAGGTGCTCAGGGCTGCAGGAACGTGCTCTTTCACTTCTGGTCTCCTAACCTTGGCAGCTCTTTTGATAATTTAACAGTACCCTCCCTCTTCATGTGCAGGGAGAAGGGCACTTTTGCACACATAAGGATCTTGACATCTGTACCCACATAATCTCTGAATGTCTGGTGGTATTTTATGCAAAGTATGCTTCTTAAGAACATTGGGATTTTTTTCCCCAAGGCTTTTTAGGGAAAATGAAGACTCCAGATATTTCTGAGCTTCTTCTAACATCATTTGACCATAAAATCTGATGATCTTTTTTTTTTTGTTTTGTTTTTTGGTTTTTCAAGACAGGGTTTCTCTGTGTAGCTTTGGCTGTCCTGGACTCTCTTTGTTGACCAGGCTGGCCTTGAACTCAGAGATCCACCTGCCTCTGCCTCTCAAGTGTTAGGATTAAAGGTGTGTGCCATTACAGACAGCTATGAACTGCCATATGGTGCTGCGATTTGAACCCAGGTCCTTTGGAAGAACAGCCAGTGCTCTTAACCGCTGAGCCATTTCTCCAGCCCAAAATCTGATGATCTACTACCTGCCCATATCCACCTCACAAACCAAAGTGACATCACAAATACTGAAGTGAATAGCTCAAAACTGCCTGCATGCCAGTCAGAAGCAAACAGTCAGTGATTTGCCCCAGATGAGAAAGACAGGTGACTAGACCAGAAATATGAAAAGCACACACAGGCTGGGAGGAGAGAAAAATACACATTTCTTCTCCCTACTAAAGTAGCTAAATAAAAATAAGGCAACCAAAACATGGTAATTTTATTTAAAAAAATATTGTGTATGTGTGTGAGCTTGATATGTGCACTACATATGTGTAAGAAGCCAAGGAGGCCAGAAAAAGGCGTCTTTCTGGAACTGGAGTTGCAGGTGGCCATGAGCCTCTGTGTGGGTGTTGGGAAACCTGGTTCCCTGGAATACCAGCCAGTTCTCGACTGCTGGGCTCTCTATTCCCTGATTTTATTTTTATAGGTGACATTTCTTAAAAAGTCAGGTCTCTTTATGTGATTAAATCTATCCAAATTGCTCCCAGTTATGGACCTCAGAGTGTATTTCCCTGAGTGGCTTTTCCTGGCTCTTGCTATTGGGTTATAAGGTATATTCACGGCCCAGCAGGACTTACTGATGTCATTTGTGTTTGAATGTGCATGAGTTGTGACGATAGCTTATACAGAAGTCTTGCAAGATAGTCCCATTCCTTTCCTGCCTGCTGTAGATTCATCTTTCTAGCAGGCAAACTGTCTTATGTTCCTACTGGGCTCTTCCTGACTCCAGCTTCCTGTCCCAGCATGCTGTGTTCTTTAAGAACCAAAATATCATCATGACCTTTTAAAATTCACATCTTTCCCTTACTTGGTATGAAAAACAGTCTAGATGAGCAGGAGGCACAAAACCAAGCAAGATTTGGGGTAAAGGAATAATAGCATGCAAAATGATGCTAGACTTAGTCTCTAATGTACTTTCTAGTTTCTTCATGGGAACCACTCTCAAGAACAAAAAAATCATCTCCCCTTTATATTTCTAGCACCCAATCAATGTGAAACAAGATACCAGCATCCCTACTTATGGGCTTGGATGATCCATCTCATTAAACACCAGGCTACAGGACTGCTATGTGGTCCCACCATCATCCATGCAATCAGAATGGATTTAGCACCTAGCACCAAGTACCACCTCTTGTAGGGAAGTGGTAAAGAGCTGGTTAATCTGCCATTCATTCTCTCTGGTCAAGGTGGTGGCTGAGAGGCAACTGAAGGGTAAATGCCATGGTGTGCCTTTCAAGCTCAGAGAAGCAAAATTCTCAAAGGGACTGAAGCTCAGTGACAGCACAATGTTGAAAGGCACCGAGAGACGCAAGAAATGCCAAGAGCAGGTGGCCAGTAGGCCAGTGGCTGGGCACTCCAGAGCAAAGGACTGAAGGTGGCATCAGAGGGGTAACCAATGGCCAGTTCAGTGGTGAAGAGATGGGTGGAAGGAAGGAAAAACTAAAGCTAGAGATTTCACTATTCAGGTGATGAAAATCCTGAAGCTGAAGATAGGACTTTAGTGAAAGGATCCCTGCAATAGAGGGATGGATACAGTTATAGGAGTTAGGGTTCATCCTATGCTTAGTTCTGCAGGTCGACCTCATACAGAGAAAAGGAATCTGACAATAAAGTAAAATAAGGATGAAGAAGGTAGGGAGTATGTACTTCTGCATACACACCTGAGGTACGTACAGACTGTCAACTTGCACTCAGAACTTGGCAGTCATAGTCCAGTTCTGTCACTTTATGGTGGCCAGAAGAGCTCACAGTAGTATGTCTTAGGGACTGGCTGTCAGGGTTCAAATCTCAAACTCTTGTGTGTCTTTAATCATATAAAATGATACTGGCTCTCCTCTCACAGGGTTCCATGAAGATTAAATTAATACATGAAAAGGTTCTCTGAATGGGTTGGCAGAGAATTAGGAGCTTACTCAGTATGCAATAGATATCAGTTGTAGCTACGAACTTCCTAAGCTTTCAACTTCCCTGCCTTTAAATCCACCTCTGCTGACTCTACAGGGTTCTAGGGAACACACAGTGCCATATGTAAAAGTATTTAGTAACGAGACTGTGCTAGGCAAATGTTGGTTGTTGCTGTAGTGAAGACACAAATCCCCAATCATGATTCTGAGCTCCCTTCTCAAATTTTAACTTTGACATCTCTGCTTTCTTCTTGGCCTGAGTAAAGAAAGTTCAAAGGAGAAAAAATTAACAGTCAGCCAAGATCTTGAGGACAGATATGCCAAACATGCAGCTGCTATCCAAGTGTTGTCCAGGGACAGTGGGATGACAGCCTGGAATGGCTGGACACAGTTTCCTGAAACCCAAGAGGGACAGCAGTTGGAGGTCATGCCAACTATCTAAGGCATCCCACAAAGGGTTACCAGGCTCTGTACCACACTGGTAGAGCCCATGCTGTGAGACCCTTCTGGAACCGCCAAGAGGTAAAGCTCAGAGAGAGGCAAGGCCATTGCCATTAAACAAAGGCTTTGGGAAGCTTTGCACCATCAGCTGCCACCACGAGTGTACAAAGGGACCTGGAGCTGAGAAGGAAGTGTGGCTGCTGTCACCGAACAAATGCCCAACCTAGGATGTAAAATAATAGGAACTCATAGGATTGGAGTGTCCTCTGCAACATGTCTGAAAAATAAACTGTACCTTTCACCTAATCTCAGAGTGCTTTTCAAACTAGTGACTACCCTTCCCAGGGAAAAGAGACAAAGTCCCCAGTCTTTATTTTTTGAGACAGGATCTTTCTGCACAGACCTGGCAGTCCTAGAACTCACTCACTATGTAGACCAAGCTGGCCTTCAACTCAGGGATCCACCTCCCTTTGCACTAGAATGAAAGGTGTGAGCTATACCATGTTCAGCTGGTTTTCTGGGGATGGGGTAGGGCAGGGAAAGGCAAGTATGCGGGAATTGAACCTAGAGCCTTCACTGTTGGCAGGCATTCTACCACCAGAATGTATATCCAGCACACCTTTTACTTTTTTGAGACAGGGTCTCATTAAATTGCACAGAGTAGCCTTGGATACACTCTAGTCCAGGCTGGCCTGGAAGTTGTGGTCTCCTGGCTTCAGGTTCCTGCCACATACTATTCAAAGAATATAACTCACAGATTCCAGCCAATACTCGGATGACTGGAAACATCCAACTTGGAACTTGGAATCTGTTAACAGGGAGTGTCTAAACAGGACAGAACTCAGAGCACTGACCCACATAAGGCAGCAGGCTCGCGATTTTAGGAACCACAGCAATGACCACAAGTAACACATACTTGATAAAATTGTATTTTTTTTTTACAGTCATTTGTACAATTTGTTACAAAACCATAGAAGACTACAACTTGCTTTAAATCATTTTTTGGTCTGCAAATATGTAAAATCTGTGTGCAATTATCATGTATTTACAGGGCCTTGTTAGTCATCTTCAATGGTTATTTCAACAATGGCACACTCTCAACATAAGACATGGCTTAAGATAAATATATTAGTAAATAAATATTCTGAGAACATATTTCCATAAATGAAATGTGCTGCTATACATATACAGAATATACATAAGTTGTTTTCTAGCTTTTGAAACAGTTTTTAAAATGGTAATGTTGAAAAGAGCCCTTAGACCATTTTATCACAAAGTTTTTACAAAATATTAAGTGCTATGGGAGAAATAAAAAAAATTAAAATAGTATTTTGTTAGACCAACACAATCTAAACAGTTTGTGTAAGGAATAGAAAAAGGCAGATCAGTGTAAGAGATGATGCGTTCAATTCATTCTTTTATAGACCACATCTTAAAAGCATTAGTCCGCTGTGAACCCTGAGACCAGAAGCACATAGGGGAGGCCTGCACCATAGGGCTGAAGAAGGAACCTAATAAAACGGCCTGGGCCTGGAGGAGAGGGGATGGCCAGCTACTGGAGCTGTGCCCACAGAGGCACCTCATGGAGCAGAGTGCCTAAACTTCCATTTTCATCTGGTCCTAGAATTTGAGTTGACATTTGCACCTGGGGCTGGTATCAAGCTCACACTTGCTATTACACACTTAGATGGCATAGAGGTTCCCAGGGGAAAGTGGGATGTACCTTTTCCATGGTTATATAATTACCACACACTATTGACATTCCTTTTTCACCTCCCCCTCCCCAAAAGAGGGTTCCTGTCAGCAGTATTGGAGCCTGAGAACTTAAAAGACATTATTTCTGTTGATTTAAATGGTGACATAAGATAGCTGGTAGGTGGTTTTATTCTGGTCTGATGAGGCAACACAAAGATGATAACTGCTTCTAAATCTTCCTTTTGTTTCTACTACCCCAACACTGTAACAATTACAAGTGCTTGTAACCTGCTCCATAGCATTCTTTCAAAAGAGAGCTGACTTTCTGACTTCTTCCAGGGGCATTCCAATTCTCCACGAATATATGCACCTTTATTTTATTTAAGAGTACTGAGAAGTGGTTTTCTACCAGGCAGGGCAAAGGCAAGCCTTTCTGGGGTGTGGTTCAGACAAAGGGGAGATGCACACACACAGACACTAAAAACAAGCAAAACCAGAAACAACAAACATCTCAGCAATGAGAAGCTATGCTTTGTAGTCCAGGTTAAAAGCTGTGTCCCCATTCTCCCTGCACAGTAAGGCAAGCTGTTGTTCTTAGCAGCTGCTAGTCCTGGCCCGAGAAATAAAGGCAGCTCTGATCACATGTCTTCTCACACCCTAACCAACAGGTGCACTGGGCATAGCCTAGGGGAGGAGCCCTCAAGGGAATGACCCCCAGAGTTGGGGTGGGAGGACAAATTTCATCATGGCCACTTCCTAAAGGGCAAATGGCTGGATCATCTGATGTGAGGACTTCTTCCTGTCATATTCTGGAAAGAGGTAAATGTCCTCATCTTAGGATGGGCTTTAAAGAGCAAAGTATTCGGATAGTCTCAGAATGTGTAGTCTGCACCCTGGGCTGACTTCCTGGGAGCCTGCCTGAAATAGGGGCCATTTCTGTTTCTGGAACACAGAGTGGTCCCCATTCTGTAACTGAGCTTTCAGACCCATTGGGCCAAACTCTTCCTGATGGCAAAAGACATCTGCTAAGAGAATGAATAAAAGTGACCAGAAGAGTTAGTGAACACAGGCCCAAGCTGGTTAGCTTCCTCTAAGGAAAAGAAAATATTTTTAAGAACACGGACTATATTGAACAAAAAGGATTACAATCCCTGAAGTAGTTTTAAATAGATTCTCTCTCCCTTTTAAAAACAAACAAAACATCTTAATAACAACAAAAACAACAAAAATGGTTTAAAAACCTCTCCCCCTTAAAAAAAGAGGGTGGAAAAAATATACAAAAGCCTACCCTTCGGGTCTGAACTATGGGAGAGAATCAGTACATAATAGTGCATCAGGCAGACAGTGCAGCAGACATCTGCTGGCAAGATGAGCCATCACACCCATCAGGCGGAGGCCTGAAGAACCCCGAAGCTGTTTCTGGGGATGGGAGATTGGTTCAAATGGAATTTAGTGCATCCCTATGGGTCAAGCACGTGCCCCCAAGGAAGGCAATTGAAGGGGGACAACAGTTGAGGGCTGCGGCTGGCCCCAGACCTGTGAGCATAAGTGTGCCCCAGCATGCCTTTCTTCAAGGGGTGGTGCAGTGCTGTTGGGTGAGAGGAGAGCTTGCTTCTCCAGTCCCACAGGACACCAAGGCCACAAAGCAACATTCCCCCTGGGTGTCTGCCCTGCACACCCCATTCAAATCACCTCTGCAACTGATGGCATGAAGCCCAAAAATGGTTTTACAGAACACTCCAAGGCCAGACAGTAAAGGTGAGAGAGTCTCTTCCCTCTCCAGTGGTCAGAGTGCAGGAGAGAGAGAGTCTAGAAACAGGGCTGGTCACAGTCACACTCTGCTGAGATAAAGACTGTGACCTCTGTTCTTATTTGGGATGATGACCCAAAGGAACAGAAGAGAATGGGCAGAACTGTCCCAAACAAACTAGGGCCTAGGAAACAATGGTTTGACACCTCCCCATTCCCAGCAGTTTCCAATGCTGCCTACAGGTGTGGGCAGGAGAGGTGTCTTCCCAGAAGCCCCGAAGTCCAGGTTTGCCTCAAAAAAGGGGAAAAGGAAGAGGCAGCTTTGAATTGTTCCTCGGCGTTTGTACCCCCATCAACTATCTTTTTACTTCAAGTTTCTGGTTCATTTTTAGTAAGGCAGGTGTAACCCTGAGCTTTTCAAATGCCTGAGGTCCCACCAGGGAGACGACAGCACCGACACAAGATGTGGTCCGTTTAATGCAGCAGTGATTTTTTTTCCTTTTCAACAAAAGTTGGTGGTGAGGGTTTTTTAAAATATATATTTAAATAACTTTACATTTACATATAATATCTTAGAAAAAAATTAGAGAACCCAATCCCACACACCTCAGAAACCCAAGCACACATTACAAAACAGAACAACACATTATTAAAGAGGCAAAGGACTCAAGAGATTTTGTCTGTTGGTTTGTTAATGGGGAAGGGATGCCACAGGTGGCTCACATTTTGGGTTGAGGAGGGCTCTCTTATTACCACTTTTCTGTTTGTCAAAGCTAAAATGTGTGTGTGTGTGTAGTAGTTTTGAAGGAAGCCAGACTTTGAAGTCTCCATACAGTTCACGATTTCTATATGAATTCCTTCTGAGCTCAATCTCCTGTACCGATGCCTGGGCCAGATCCTGATCCTGGGAGAGAGAGGGAGAGCAGTCATCAAGGGTGTTGGGAATGCTGGCACAGCAGGCTTTCGGCAGTAAGTATCAGGTAAGGGCCTTGAGCCTCTCTATCTTCTGTCTATGGGCTTTTGGGAGTGACAGTTCACACAATAGTGGGTGAAGTATGTGCACGATGTGGGGGGCAGCAATGGCTCCTTTCTTGAGAAGCTCAAGTCTACACTGAGAACACAGTTGTTTCTGGGGGTAGGGGGCGGGTTTCCCGAGTTTGGCTCTACAGAATCTTCTGGAAGCCCTAAGATGTCCATAATGTAGAATCCCTAGGGACACTGACAGAGCAAGGAAGACCCTCACAATGCACAGACCTTCCCATGAGGCGACTTAGGAAAGAGCAGAGGGAGCTAGAGTGACACTGATGGGGGAAGGGTGGCTGCTTAGCTTAGAACTGAAGGAGAGGTCGGCAGACAGAAATGAACCTGACATGCTGCAGGGACAGGACAAGGGCTGGACCCCAGGGAACAGCTCCATTTACAAGACATCTTATGCTGGGTGGTGTTAGCACATGCCTTTAATCCCAGCATTCAGGAGGCAGAAGCAGGGAGATCTCTGAGTTCAAGGCCAGCCTGGTCTACACAGAGAAACCCTGTCTCAAAAACAAACAAAAAACAAAAACACACAACAAAAGACATCTTATAAAGGTAACTGCAGATCATTCCAGCATTTCTAGTGTAAGGACTGTGACTCAGACCTCCCATGTAGGACAGCAAGCAAGTGCAGCAAGGTCTGTCAGGAGGACTTTGCTCTTCAATAGGCACAGGGATGGACTAAGGGCACCATAGGAGATTCAGAACAGTTATAAAACTGAGATATGCTTTTGGAGTATGAAGCATCTGAGGGAAAGAGATGCCAACATCATGGATAGAGGGTTTCAGGATGGGTAGGGCTGAGAAGCAATGTTTGAAAGTCATCATGTACAGAAGCCAAGGGCACAGAGGAAATCAAACAAAAAGGCCTGAGAAGAGGACCCCTATACAAATACCTACTGTCATCTGCTCTCACCTGAAGCCTCAGCAGCCAGGGCATGGGACTCCTGAGTGTCCTGGGGGGCACTGGAGATACTAGCCTTGGAAGCATCTGCCTCCTCTGGAGAGCAGCCAGGCTGCACCTCAGTTTGGTAGCATCGAGCCTGTTCCTCTTCTCGGGTTGTCCCCAGACTCCAGTGGAGTCGGGAGACGTCCAAGCCCAGTGTACCACCCCAGGGGCTGTGGCTGTGCACCCCTTGGCAGTCTTGGGGTGAGCCCAAGCCACAGTCTACATTCTCTGGAATAATGGGGATGCGCTGGCTCACGTCCCGGGGCCCTGCACAGCAGCTGGGTGGGGGTTCCTCGGCGAGTGTGTACTGCACACTCACCGAATAGTCATCAGTGTAGCAGCCATTGCCCCTGCCAGCACTATGGGCCACCTGCTTCTCTTCATAGAAGCAGCAGGGCAGACCCTCATATTTTACCCCATCTGTCCTGGGAAAATGGTCAGAGTGAAGGCCATACAGGCCCTGGGGGCTCCCTGGTTGTGGCTCTCCACTTATAGGGTTGCAGTCCTCAAGGAGCCGGGGACCCAGGAATAAGGTACTGCCACCTGTAGTTGTTCCTGTCCCAGAGGCCAGGGTGGAAGGCTGGGACTCGAAGCAGCAAGCACACGATGGTCCCTCTGTGCCCCCTTTCCAGGTCCTCCTGAGGTCCTGGGCGGCCCCAGGAGAAACCTCGAGCCCCACTTCTGAGGTAGAGCTGTTGGGCCCTCTGGGTTCCAGTGAGGAGTTGCTGCTGTAGTTCATCTCCAGGCTGCAGGTGGACAGCTGGTCCCCTGAGGGAGAGGCAGGGCCTTGCCATGGCTCACCCCGCCCAGCACCCTGGCTATGTGCTGCTGGGAGCTCCTCTGGTGGTGGGGAGCCCTCGAGGTGCACAGCGGGCCCCCGGCTGCGGTAGATGAAGGGATCATAGTCACTGCTGAGGGAACTGCGGAAGGTGGAACAGCTCCCGTACACACCTTGGTTGCTGACTTCTGTGCAGTCCACCATGGAGTCACTGGAAGAACAGCGGCACTGGCCAGAGCTGTTGCTGCTGCTGTCACTGCCAGGACAGTCAGCCAGGTAGCCACTACACACTGAGCGGTGCCCGTGATAGCAGCTGAAGCTGGATGTGCTGCCACTCTCCACGTGGGTGGGAGGAGCCATGTGCACCACAGTGGGGAAGAGCAGGCTGCTGCCACCACTGGGCGCGAAGGCACGGGATTGGCCCCTGGGTGTGAGGCTGGGTACCTGCTGGCCCTCCTGCTCCGGGTAGCTGAGACCCTGGAAGTAGTAGTGTTGGTACATGGTCTCATACTGGGAGAAGCAAGCTGCCTTGGAGAAGCTGCGGCTGCTGAACTTGGGCCTGCGGAAGGGATGGGCTGGTGAGTAGGCTCGGTGTTCCAGGCTGCAGCGGTGAGGGGCTAGAGTGTGGTCTAGGTGTAGGGGTGGGTAGCCACGGATGTAGGTGGGAGTCTGTGGAGAATAGAGGTTCTGCTCCCCATGACGGTCCATGGTCAGCAGTGTGACAGGGTTGCCGTGGGAGTCCATACTTGTCCTGGTAGGGTAGGCTGGGATGGCATTGGTCCTATGCACGCGGCCTGGGTAATGCACTGGTAGGGTCACTCTTGGCTGCCGACCATGTGTAAGGTTGCTGGTCTCCACACACACAGCACCTGGATTTCCCTTTTGTTCTGGAAGAGGTGGAGGAAACAAGGTAATGGGCAGATACCGAAGCATCAAGTGGAACTATGTCCCAGGAAAGTCTATGCTTGACCCTGCCATGTTGTAAACTGTCTGCAAGTTCAGCTGAGCTGGTAGAGGCTGACCTGTCTCTTTTCCCATCTCCCCACAGAGTCTACAGAGAGCAAAACAAATACAAAGATGAGACTGTCTCCCATCCTGCCCTGTAATGATGACGTGGATGCAGCTACGACCACCGCTACTGCATATCCCTTGTGTCCCTGGAAACAACCCTGTAGTCTAGGCCTGGGCAGTCAATATTACTGTTATCTGTTAAAGAGACAGGGGACTTTGGGACTAGGGAGACCAGGACAGGACACTGAGGTTTGTTGTTTTTTATTTTCCTCACACTTATCCCCCAGCCTAGACTCCAACTTGCTATGAAGTTAAAGATGACCTTGAACTCCTCTACTTCCCAAGTGCTGGGTATACAGGTATCCATTACCATACCAGTGCTGGGTATAC
>CAJQZJ010031795.1:131242-146684 GCA_907164525.1 Lophiomys imhausi | reverse complement strand
CACACACACACACACACACACACACACACACACACACACACACACACGTTCATTCATTGTAGAGAGAGGCATGATCCATTCAGGATGGACATCACAGAGCTAGTGGATGAACCCTGGGCCCCATCCAAGCCAGGTAGGTGCTTTACCAGTTGACTATTTTAATTACATATATAATAGCTAGGCAGTAGTGGCATACATCTTTAACCCCAGCACACAGAAAGCAGAGGCAGGTGAATCTTTGAGTTCGAGGCCAGCCTGGTCTACACACAGAGAGAGCTTTAGGACAGCCAGGGCTGTACAGAGAAACCCTGATCTGAAAAAACAAACAAACAAAACCCAAAGCAAAATAGAAATTATATGTATAAACTGCTACTGAAATAATTTGTAGTTTTACACATATCAGGAATGGATGGAAGGTGATCTACTGAGATCTTGCCTGTTGAGATGGCTTTAGAAAAGACTGTGGTGGCTGGGGATGTTTCTCAGTGGTGAAGTGCTTATCCAGCACTCTCCTCAACAAAAGGTCACGAGTAACCTTCATGTACAAAATGGAGCTTTCATTATATTTTAAAAACAGAATATTGCTTGGTTTACTCCTGCCTCAGTGTAATTTTAAAAACTTGAGAAGCCAAGTTCTTTGAACAAATTTTCTTATCTCAGGTAATTTCCAATTTTATCTAGTCAACCTCCTGCCAGATTATTGTATTTCAAACAAATCTAAATCCTAGGTAGAAGATTACCAGTCTTGTGACCCGAATAAATTTTATTTTTATAGCATAATACCCCTAATGCTTAAAACTCTCAAGACGAAGCTGCCTGAAAGAAAAGATGGGAAAGACACAGCTTGGTGGACGCAGCCAGGTGAAGGTCACTGGCAAGTTGGCTTCACAGATGGCAGTAACTCCTTGATTGTGTATAAGCAGAAATGGAAGAGCAAAAAAAGGGTGTAACTTTCTCAGAAGATGTGTGTGGCCTCTTGGCAAAGCTGAGCAGCAATCAAAGCCCTGAAAACCTTTCCCATTAGAGGCACCATCATGTTGTGTTCATCCTCACTTAGGCTGATAGGTGGAATCAGAGAGGAGATCAGAAACATGGAAGGAGAGAGATGTTTGTAGGTAATACAAGTACAAAAGGGCAAAATCGGCATACTTACATTTTTCAAAGAACAAAATTTTCGACCTCAGAAGGTAGAACCTTACTAATCACTTATCACCCCTGTGATGATTCAATCAATGTTCAGTAAAGTTGAAAGAAGCCTATCTGGGACCATACCATTACTTTGTGGCAAGACAAAGCACTCCCTGACTGTGAAGTTGGTTCTCCCATTAAGACGAGTCTATAAACTTCCAATGCAAACAGTATTCTGATGAGAATGATTCTGTCACTATGGCTGTTTAGGGAGGTGTGTGTCTGTATGTGCATATGTGTGTGTGGTTACGTATGTTTCTCATGCATACATATACTTACACCCAGACCTGGTTTGGGGCTCAGACTTACCAATCAATACCTGCCCTTTGGAGCCTCTGAGATATATTAAGTTTTATTTGTTCACTTAGTCCTTTGTTAAGCACTTGGATATAATTTCCCCAGTACCTAAGCTTTATTGTACAGAAATGAAGACAAAATGTAATCGCATTTTATAGGAAATCACCTAAAAGATGACAACAAATTTCTGTCCTGAGTTCTAGATGAGAGAGTACAAGGAGCCAGGCTGTCGATAGTTGATAGGAATGTGATTACAGCTTCTTATGGGAATTCCTAACATATAGGGGTTCCAATCAACTTTTGTGTGTGACTCTATTGAATATAATTTTATACTTTTTCTAAATATCATAAATTACCAATAAGTTTTTAAAAATCCTTTTTGCCTTTGGCAATACAGGGATCAAACCTAGGAAGGCATGGCACATGGCTAGGAAATCACTGAAATTTCATCCCTACCCTCTGAAATATATACTTTTATTATTATTTTAAATTTTTATTTAATTTTTTATTTTATGTACATTGCATTAGTGTTTTACCTGCATTCATGTCTGTGTGAGAGTGTCTGATCACCTGGAACTAGAGTTACGGACAGTTGTAAGCTGCCATGTGGGTGCTAGGAGTTGAACCCAGGTCCTCTGGAAGAGCAGCCAGGGCCATCTCTGCAGCCCCATTGTTAGTATTAGTTTTTAATTAGGGTCTTGTTCTACAGCCTAGGCTACTCTTGAACTCCTGACCCTGCTGCCTCAGAAACTCAAGTGCTGAGATTATGGGTATGTACCACATGCTTGGCTTTCTGTACATCTGCTTGTTTTGAGACAAGGTCTCACCGTGGGCTGGCCTGAACTCACAGGGATCCTCCTGCCTCTGCCTCTGAGAGCTGGGATTAAAGGTATGTGTTACCACGCCCATGGAATATATCCCTTCATAGACTCTATTCCTTTTGGAGGGCTGCACTAGGACCTCATACATGTTAGGGAAGCAATCTACCTTCAGTTCTTTTTTTTCATTTTGACACAGTATCTCACTAAGTTGCCCAGGCATGTTTTGATTTTGTAGTTCTCTGCCTTGGCTTTCTAAGCATCTGAGATTATAGTCTTTCACCATCAGGCCTGGATCTTTCATGTCTTTTGGTATCTGTACTATTTCTGCTTTTTACTCTTACACTAAATAGATCTTGACTTTCATTTTCAATTTCCTTAAGACAGAGAAGTAGTGCCAAAAAAAACCCCATGAAGATTATTAAGAACTGTCACAGAACGTGTTTCTTAGATTTCATTCAAGCCTGCATTAATGACAAAAGTAGAATGATATGAATGAACAACATAGGCAGGCAGGGGCTAGCTACATTCTCTGTGGTACCTGTCCTTAAAATAGCTCTGAGCAGGCCTGGTGTGATGACGCACACCTTTAATCCCAGCACTTGGGAGGCAGAGACAGGTGGATCTCTGTGAGTTCAAGGCCAGCTTGGTCTACAGAGTCCAGGACAGCCAGGGCTGTTACACAGAGAAACTCTGTCTTGAAAAACATAAACAAACAAACAAATAAATAAATAAGCTCTGAATGGTCAGTCCTACATGCAAATACCTCACTTGGGTACTATACTAGACATGTCCTATGTCTAACAGAGACTCCTAGGGGTCAAAAGGCAGATGTTATAGGTTACATTTGTATACTCCATAAAGCCTAACAAAACAGATGGCCCTGGGCCATTTCAATATAATTAACATGGTAGTGAGGAAAGGTCTAATTTTATGTGCATGACCATTTATTAATTCACTTGTTCAACAGTAGCTATTAACCAGTTACTACATGTGCCAAGTCCTGGGAACATTAGCAGCACTGAACAACAGACATAGTGACAGGTCTTTGTCCTTATGAAGCACTTCATTGCATGTGATGATGGTGGAGCACACCATTCCTCAGGGGCAGTACCAGGAAGCACTGGTTTTTAAGTTGAAGGGCATAAGGGCAAGAGATGAAGAACACAAGATTGTGTGTCCTGTTTGTAGAGTAGCTTTTCCCAAAAGTGCATGTATGAAAATGACCTTTCCTCTTGGGTGGTATCTTCTGGGAGCACCGCATGTTCTAGAGCTATCTGTGATGTTCATGAAGCATATTCATGTTTGGGCTGCTCCTAACTATCCAGTGTTAGAAAGCCTTCTACAGCAATGCATATAATACCTTCCCTACCATATAGCAGGATTTGTTCGGTGGGGAGCACACTTGGTGAAAGGAGTACCAATCCCTCTCTCACATGTGGAAGGATCAACATTTTTCTCTGGCAGCCAATTACTAAATAATGCGCATAATGGTTATTGGTATGAAGAACAATATAGTTACTGAATACATACAATATCCAATCACACAGTTCCATCTACGAACACAGCTGAGTAACTGTGTGGAAAGAACTCCAAGGACGACAAACACGGACCTTTTGGAAACACCTAGCATAACACACCTGCTGGTCTCTGAGTGAAGTACTCTTTCTTAAGCAGGGTGAGGGTGCTAGGGACTCTTCCCTTCACCCATGTGAAAACGCTCACAGGGCTTTCAGATATGCTTACATGTAGCAGCTTAAGCCAAGGGGCCAGAAATTACATTTGGGAATTCATGGTACTAGAGGCCTGAGAATGATTCCCATGACTTGGCACCAATTTCCTGCTTCGGATTGGATTTCTCCAAACTTTTGCAGCTATTTGCAGTGCAAGGCAGAGCACATGATCCCAGACACTTGTGGGCCATTTCTTGAGCAGGACAATGTGGGTGCCATGGGCCTATGAATCATTCAATCTTGACTTTTAAGTTGCTTGTGGTGGTGCATATCTGTCATTCCAACACTCAGGAGGGTTCGGCAGGTGGATCACTCGAAGTATGAGGTCAGTCAGAGGTATACAGAGTTTAAGATCAGCCTGGGACACATGGTGAGACACTGTCTTGAAAAATCCAAACAAACAAAACCAAATAAAATCAATTTTTACTTCCTACAATTTGGGCTCCCTTCTCAGGGCGGTACATGAAAACTGTAGCCTATTGCTTCACCCCCTACATTTAACTGCTCACCAAGCTATGCTGATTCTAACATCCAAATCTGCCTACTATTTTTCCCTACTGTTGTCACCCTGTCCCCCTGTGAGTCACAACTATGTTATTCCTGGGGCTCTCCTTAACCAGCCAGTCTTACCCACACACAGCACAGCACAAGGATCTTTCTCTGTCAGGGATCTGTGTTGCTCTTAGGGTTGCTCAAGGTCTGATCTCCCTTGTTCACTGCTTCTAAACTCAGCCCTCCTCTCACTCTTAGTCTTACTAGACAGTTCTCCTACTGGTTCTGAGTGTCCTTCCCACTGCAGGATGCAGCACCCCTAGGGCTCAGTTTTACCTCATTTAACTTGCCTTCCACGGCATTACCTAAGTCTTGAGTCCAGCTCCACATTGCAGCTCCAATCTTCAAAAGTTTCCCACACTAGAGGGCAGCCTGGGTGTCAGACTTTACAGTAACAGTAGATTCTCAGCACACCTGTGCTTTGCTGTGGCCAGCACTGACTGCAGCCCACTCCTGACCACCTGGTCCTCAGTGGATCTTCCAACTCTTCAATCAGGAAAGGTCTGTTTAGCTGTCTTCTTGGAACTCTGCAGTGTTCAGTCTTTATACTTCAAATTTCAGGACCTGCCTTCTTTTTTTTTTTTTTTTTTTGGTTTTTCGAGACAGGGTTTCTCTGAATATCTCTGGCTGTCCTGGACTCGCTTTGTAGACCAGGCTGGCCTCGAACTCACAAAGATCTGCCTGCCTCTGCCTCCCAAGTGCTGGGATTAAAGGCGTGCGCCACCACCGCCCGGCTAGGACCTGCCTTCTTATTCACACCATCTTCTGTTGTACTGCTGAGGAGGCTGTTGAAATCTAAGGCGGAAATCTTGTCTCTGGCCAGCCTTAAACTCAAAAGCAGCTCTGCCTGTGACTCTCAGGCCCTGGGCTTTGGAATCCCCTCTGGATTTCAAAGCCCTGAAAAATACACCATGTACACTTAGTGTGTGCTTTGTCCCCTCTCTCTTTAGAGGAAAATGAACTTTTCTTAGTACTCCAACGAGGAAAAGCCAGATAACTACCTCTGGATACATGCCCTTGGCCTTCCTCTGGCCTATAGGACTGATGGAATCTATCCTGCCACTTGCAAAAGAGAACGGGGTACTGGACTTGTTTAGACACGAACAAGGCTCTCTAGGAGTACTGGCTGCAGACTCCACAGCTTCATAGCTCTCAATCTCAAAGGTAGCCTGCCTTAGAGTATGCCGATACTATTCCCTTCTGCAGCCTACAGATTTGCAGAGTGGCAGTAACAAGCTTCTGGTGTTGTTGTACAGGGTCTTGTTCCTGTTGCCAAGGGAGGTCATGGAGGGAAAGTGGTGGTGGCTGTGGTGGAAGCTGATCATACCAACAAAGACCAACCACTGGACCTAGGAGCTGATTGTATCTACCATCTTAGCTCTCTCCTGGTGGGTCTTCCTGGTCTACACAGTCACTCTGGGTCCTTGTACACCCCTCTCTCTGGAGATCACTAAATGGATTAAACCTTTACTCTTTATTTTCCCCCTTCACTTTCCTGTAGGCAGTGACCACCCAGGCACCAAGTTCCTGCATACTCTGGACAGCCCCTGTGCCCTGAAGCATGCATGAGTCACACCAGGCGAAGGGACTCACAAAGTCGACTCACCAAGGTCCCTGTTTTCCGATAGAAAATTTTCATTCCATAGGAAATGAGGTCACACACCAGGGCACATGGGGAACCTGGTGCCAAAAAGCAGGGTTGGTGGTAATGTTAGAAGAAATGGGGAATCCTGATACAAGCCGCCAGGAGAGATCACCTGTGCTCTGCAGTAATTTGTACGAGACGCAAATAGTTAAAAACAAAAACAAACAAACAAAACCAGCCCTGATTTCCTCTGAAGTACACACAGTATATCTGATTTTACCAAATCACATTTGGAGGGCATTTTGTTAGCTAATTTCAGACCTTGCAGCCCCTAATCCAAAAGGAGACCAACACAGAAAGAAGACCAAGGACTGAGAGGCCTGACAGGGTTATGTCTCAAGAGTGGGAGGTAAGGGTGATGACAGTGCCACCCGCTCCACTGACTTGGCTCCTCATTCCAGGGCTTGGCTGCAGCCTGGCCTGACCTTCCAGGTTTCTCTGGCAAGTGATCAAAGCTCTCAAGCCACAAACACAGTTCAGAACTCAGAGGCCCTGAGGCCAAACCCCCCCCCCCCCCACCCCGCCAAGTCAGCCCTCTCAGGGCCCCCCCCATGACTGCCTTTCTGCCAGCTCCCATCCGGATTCTCTGAGAAAGAGCTCTTCCACCAGCTGCCCTCCTACCCACCAAAAGATATTTCTTGCCATAATTAAAGTCATTAAACCTCCAAAGGCTCCCATGGGCTTCAAGTTCTAAGTTCCTGAGAGAGGATGAAGGATTTTTAAGTCCTAGTTAAGATTATGCTGATCTATTCAGGAGACATGTAGCAGCGAGAATCCAGCGGTTAAGTTAATGGTTAAGGAAGCCTAAGTTTAAACAGTGTTATTTATTCTCAAAATATGCAGCAGCCTCCACTTAATTCCTACTAATTAAAGGAACCAACAGAAGAGGCTGGAGTCTGTAGTCATGCGTGGCGCCGATGCACAGGTTGGGAGTCTTTTCACAATCAGAAACTACTGGGTGTTAAACGGAAATGCATTTCCTTAGATCTTAATCTCAAACACAGACTTTTAGATCAGTTCCAAGAAACACAATGGTCCCCTTTGTTTTAACACCTGACAAGGGGTACCAAAACCTTAGGAGAGCCTGTGCACACCCTCCTTTTCTATCCATCCTTCTGGGTGAAGGACGTTATGGAAAAATGGCTGCAGAGCTGTCTATGCCTGAAAGAGAAACTTGTAGAGGAACTTGGAAGCTGTTACCTTGCCTTGGGAGGTTCTGAAAGTCCCATTTCAGGCCAGATCTTATTAAGTCTGTAACTGGAAACTTAAAAAAGGACCACTGCCTTCTGTACATGTGGCAACTAATTAATATAAACAAGTGTTAATTAGGTGGCAGAACCAGGCTTAACAACCTGGCCTGCAAAGTCTGAACACCTAAGCTGCCCTGTGGAGAATGAGGGCAGGCTCCTGTAGCAAGGAGCTTGGTTTTTAAAGTTGGCCCACTGAGGGGGAAACTGGGGAGTTAAATAAAAATAAAATCACAGGCTGGTGAGGTGTGGTTCAGTGGGTAAGGGCACTTGCTGCCAAGTCTGAGATCTGAGTTTGACCCTTGGGAATCTGTGTCCTGATGCCGACAGGCTAAAGGAGTCCAAATCTAATTAAGTAGAACCCCAGCAATACTTGGGACAAGGTAAAAGAAGATTTTGCAATGTGTTTGAATCAGGTGGTAAACAGATTTAAAAGCAAAAAACAAAACAGGAACATTCTGACAATACAACTTTACCACTAAGCATAAGATAGTCTTGACACATTTACCCTATTCCTCAGTTCCACATTAGAATGAGCTCACAGTTCACCTGCCACTTGGAAGGGGCTTACACACATGCAGGTGGGCTCATAATTAACCATCTATAATGAGATCTGATGCTTTCTTCTGGCCTGCAGGCATCTATGAAAGCCAAATACTATAAATAGTAAATAAAAAGAAAAAAAAAACACTAAAAACCATCATGCTAATCAAATAAATATTCAACATAAAGAGGAGTCTTTCCCCTTTAGTTGCCTAACACAGTGCTTCATAAGTGGACATTTTAGGGAGGTGGTGAAGTAGGTGGTGAAGCTACTGCAGGCTAGTAGCTTGGAAGGTCTGCTCTGATCAGACACAAGCTGTTTCATTCAATGGTATGATACCCATTTGTATTTGGGCCAATGTAAGCTCATAAACAGGACAGTTCTCACCCTTCCTACTTAAAACATTTTTTTTATTTATTGATTTTATTTTTGAGACAGTCTCTCTATGTAGCCCTGGTTGTCCTGTAACTTGCTATGTAGATCAAGCTGACCTCAAACTCACAGAGATCCACCTGTATCTACTTCCTCTGCTGGGGTTAAATGCCTGGGTCACAATGCTGAGCTCCCTTTCTACTTTTAAAGGACGTATCAACCTATGTTTTTTCAATAATTGTTTCAACTCTGAAACCTATTGTTAGAGGAGTTTAAAAATGATTGTTTAACCAGGTGTGGTGGCATACACCTTTAATATCAGCACTCGGGAGGCAGAGGCAGGCAGATCTCTGTGAGTTCAAGGACAGCCTGGTCTACAGAGTGAGTCCAGGACAGCCAGAGATACATGGAGAAACCTTGTTTAAACAAACAAACAGATTGTTTAATTATCTTAACCCCTCACTAAGATCAATTATAGTAACATCAAAATAAAATCTCTTTCTCTAGGGAAGACAGCTACAACCCTTCTACCTCCCCACCCCTGTCCTGCTAGTCTCATGTGTGTACAACTGGTTTGATAACACCCCACCAAGGTGACCTCCAAGACTAGCACAGACTGAAGGTTAGGTGACATGAGCTCAGGGTGGCAACACATGCTTTTATTTTAGCTCTGCCATGGAGGAAAGGAAGGAAACGGAAACTCCTGGAGCTGAAATTCTGACTCACTTTTCTAATTCCATGACTGTGAGTATGTTGTGAGTCTGTTAGAGGGAAAACTTATCCCTGTTCTGCTTCCTCAGGGCGTGAATTAATAGCACATCACAGCAGCTGGGATGGCTGGCTCACTAGACACAGTGCATTCAGATCTAAGTACCTGGGAATGACCACCACACACATATCCCTCACCACAGCATACACTCTACATCTCTTGATGGATCCTTACCCTTCCCTTAATGTTTGCATACAGGTTGTATTTTCTTGAAGAGAGAGAGAGAAAATGTCTCCGATCCTTCTTCCAGGTGTGCGATCTGCACAAAGCAGAAAGGCCCTCAAGAACCACAGTGAGTTGACCTCCTGAAGGTTTCTAGGGGTTGATGTGACATGCTGCACTTCTAGTACCCCAGGAAAATCACATATATGACAAGCAATAAAGCCATGGAATGATCAGGCACAGGGTGGCAGTGGGGAGCTGTCTAGAGAGCTTGTACAAAGATTCTTCCTGGGGCTAGAATGATGGCTCAGTGGTGAATAGTGCTTGCTTTTCTTCCAGAAGATCCCAGTTTTGTTCCCAGGACACTTGCTGTTAAGTTCACAACTGCCTGTAATTCTAGCTTCATAGGATCTGCCACCTGTCCTGGCCTCTGCAGATACCTGCATATACTCGGTATTCATTGAAACATAAACATACCCATAAACAAAAAGAAATCTTAAAAAAAGAAAAGACTCTTCCCTGGAGAAAATTGAGGGGAACTGTTAGAGGCACACTGAGACCTGTTAGGTCTGAAAGCTCTTAAGGCCAATTCTGAAGTCCAACAACATGAATAACACAAGATCAAGAGGCTAAGAAGATTGGAAAGGTGGAGATATGGCAGAGTATACACCTTATAATCTAACTCACCAATCCCTTTTTTTTTCTCACCTAGAATAACCCAATTCCTTCCTCAACTATATTTCTGGATTTCAAGAAATCCACTTATGCTACTCAGACTAAAGGAAAGCCTTGTTAAAGAGAAAATGTGCTTCTAGGGTACTAAACCACAAGGGCTTTTGTAATGTCTGGGCAAAGGTGCCTCTAAAGCAGATATCTGGGTCCTTCACAGTAAAGACCTTGTGGATAGTCATTATACAGACCCACCCCACCTTCAACCCTGGTCACAGATCCTGACACAGCACCTGCAATCCAAGAGATACACAAATGTTGAGATGATACATAGCTGTGGGCACGACAGGGCAAGCTTTGGTAGTGAAGGGCAGATTCCTGGCTGTGGGTCCAGGCTTTAGGTTTCTATTCCGCAGGAGCCCAGGACCTTGTTTAGGGCCTCTCCCTACTGGTAGAACAGAGCAGAATAGATGGTAAAAACGGAAGAAGAACCTCAAGGACATCATTTGACTTCCAGTCCCCACTTTCCTGAATTAAGCCCTCGGACACTCATGAGCTATGCTTATCACAATCCACAGCACTTCCATGTCAACCTCCCACCTTCTATCATTAGGGATTGTCCTACTGATGGGTACAGTGGGTGTGGTGACAACTGCTGGCTGTAGCAGCTGAGGTCATGGGACAGGTTATAAAACATAGCATGAGTTAAACTGGAAAGGCAGTAATTCAGGGTATAATTTAAAGAGTGAATGCTGTAATCAGACTCCTATAGGCCAATAGGTAAAGGATGCCTTTTTATGCATACTCTTACATTTGTCCAAATTCATTCTAGTCCTGGCCCTCAATAAGAGTCATCACAATTGTGGTAGTGATGGATAAAACAAGGACAGCTTAGTCTCAAGAATTGACACTCATGATCACACCAATAAGTACAGAGGAAGGGCTCTGCAAAGGTGATTCTTGGGCATATGGTAGTTTTGTACTATAGTTCACAAGCCAAACACAAAAACTTACTACATACTGTCACCTTGCCTTACTTTACTCTCAGTAGCAGTCAGTGTGCCCACAGTATAGATTCTGGAATGCAGGCTCCCAAGTGGTTCTTATGATCTTGGATCTCTACCTGGAATTTTGTCCTCTAGAAGGGGTTCTCTTACACACGAGTCAGATCTGTGGCTCTGTTCCCGACAATCAAGATTCATACATTTCATCAATGTTTGCTGAACATCTTCTAGGATACTATAATTGCATTACTCCAAATCCTAGTCCCTAAAGCTGCAGTCTCTCTTCTCATGGAGCTCCAGTAGTTAATGGGTGTTGAAGCACAATCAAGAAGTAAGTGTCCTGAAGGACTTGGACTTCATAGGGTAGTAAGAAAAAAGGGAGGAAAGAAAAGTGCTCAAGATGCCTGTGCTTCCACTTGGCAATCTGACCACACTGTAAGCAGCACTCCTAGGAGCCCTTCCTTGCTCAGATAATATGAATACATCTGCTTGATAAGAACACTCACATTGGGCTGGAGAGATGGCTCAGAGGTTAAGAGCGCTGACTGCTTTTCCAGAGGTCCTGAGTTCAATTCCCAGCAACTACATGGTAGCTCACAACCATCTACAATCAGATCTGATGCCCTCTTCTGGCCTGCGGGCATACATGCAGGCAAAACACTGTATACATAATTAAATAAATCCTAAAAAAAAAAAAAAGAACACTCACATTCACTAACAAATCAACACAGAACTGTTGTAAGAAGGCAGATTCATCTTGAAGTATAATGTGGTAGCTTTTTTTTTTCTTTTTGGTTTGGTTTTTTTGAGACAAGGTTTCTCTGGCTGTCCTGGAACTCACTCTGTAGACCTGGTTGGCCTTGAGCTCTCAGAGATCTGCCTGCCTCTGACTCCCAAATACTGGGATTAAAGGCATGCACCACCATGCCCAGCCATTACAGACAGTTTCAAACTGCCATGTGGGTGCTGGGATTTGAACCTGGGTCCTTTGGAAGAGCAGACAGTGCTCTTAATCACTGAGCCATCTCCAGTCCCATGTGGTAGCTTTTAACAAGAGAGAAAATTGAATAAAGACAGACAGAAGGCAGATGAATAGACCTTGGTTATTACCTTTAAAAATCATTACAATGAAAGAAAATTAAGGACCTATGAAGAAACTCAGAGAACTATGACTGGGCTCATCACTTCCTTTGGTCAAAAACAGGTGAATAACTGCCATTAAAAAAGAATTTCAGTCAGGAGTGGTGGCACACGCCTTTAATCCCAGCACTTGGAAGACAGAGGCAGGTGGATCTCTGTGAGTCTGAGGCCAGACTGGTCTACAAAGTGAGTCCAGGACAGCCAGAGATATACAGAGAAACCCTGTCTTGAAAAACCAGAGAGAGAGAGAGAGAGAGAGAGAGAGAGAGAGAGAGAGAGAGAGAGAGAGAGAGAAAGAGAGAGAGAGAGAACTTTTTGGGCTGGGAGATTCAGTAGTTAAGAGCACTGTCTGCTCTTCCAAAGGACCCGGGTTCAAATCCCAGCACTCAGATGGCAGTTCACAGCTGTCTTTAATTACCAGGCACGGTGGTGCACGCCTTTAATTCCAGCACTTGGGAGGCAGAGACAGTCGGATCTTTGTGAGTTCAAGGCCAGCCTGGTCTACAGAGAGAAACCCTGTCTCAGAAAACCAAAAGAACTTCTTGCAAAAGGACAGCTTAATTCCAAGAAAAGATTACACTAAGGAAATCAGGAGTAATCACTACCATTTATCCAGAACCTTTCTTATTGGGAAGTTTCAGATGAACAGGAAAAGAGTGGATCATGATGTGTTTACTCTGTTTTATGATATGAGTTTGCCAGTGGGTTTGTAGGCAAGTAGAGTTAGCACTGCATTCTCTGTAGAACCCCAAATACAAGTAAGTAATTGCAGGAAATGCCAACGTCAGCTAAGAGGTACCCAGCTATCAGGCAGGCCTGGAAAAGTGGCTGCTACCATTTTCTTTTTAATTAAAAAAGTTACTTTATTTATTATGTGTGTATGTACACACTTGGTGAAAGCCAGAGAACAATTTTGTGGCATGTGTTCTTCTCTTCCATCTTTACATGGGTTCTAGGAATTGAGACTGGTCAACAGAGTTTTGTGGCAAAAGTTTTTCCCCACTGAATCAAACTATTGGCTTTGTTTGTAATTGTTTGCTGAGAAAGGTCTCCCCGTGTAGCCTTGGCTGGCCTGGAACTTCCTATGTCAGTTATTCTCAACCTGTGGGTTGTGATCTCTTTGGGGGTTGGATGACCCTTTGTCAGGCATTATCTAAGACAATAAGAAAACATATATTTACATTATAATTCATAATAGTAGCAAAATTACAGTTATGAAGCAGCAATGAAAATAATTTTATGGTTGGGGTCACCACACCATGAGGAATTGTATTAAACAGTCCCAGCATTAGGAAGGTTGAGAACCACTGACCTAATGTAGTCCAAGCTGACATCCAACTCAAGAGATTTAGCCTGTGCCCCTGCCCCCAAATTGCTGGAATTAAAGGTGTGTGCCAAAACATCCAGCCATTTTTTTTCTTTTTTTTTTGGTTTTTCGAGACAGGGTTTCTCTGTGTAACAGCCCTGGCTGTCCTGGGCTCACTTTGTAGACCAGGCTGGCCTCGAACTCACAGAGATCCGCCCTGCCTCTGCCTCCCAAGTGCTGGGATTAAAGGCGTGCGCCACCACCACTCGGCTACATCCAGCCATTTTTAATTAACATTTTATTTATTTATTATTATTGTGTTTATGTGTGGGTGAACATGCCACAGTGAATATGTGTAGGCAGAGGAAAACCTTGTGGAATCTGTTTTCTTTTTCCATCTTTATGTGGGAGTTCTGGGGACTGAACTCGGGTTGCTGGATCACCAAGCTTATACCCTCCTGCTAGACTTGACCCTAAAGAGATCAAACTGCACCCTCTTTGGATTCTGGAACACATGGGAAGATCAGTGAGCCAACTACAGAGGAAGGAGCACAAACCATTTCCTTTGAAGAATTCTGGCCAGTTGCTCCTCCACGAACTGAGTCCACTTCTCTTGGCCTCACGGCCAATGTGGCACACCTGAGGGCATTGAGTCTGCTTCTATCCTGAGACACATGCAGTGCACCTGAGACAAGGAGCCTGTTTCTTCTATTGGGAATTAGGATCCCATTTTTTTTTTTTTCACATACAAAGGAGGCCATGCTTTTCTGAGGTCAGAGTGTGTCCTACTCAAAGCCAACAGTTCCTGTCAAACCAGACCCCATCCTAAATTAAGTTTCTCTCTCTCTCTCTGGTTTTTCAAAACAGTTTTTCTGTGTATCCCCGGCTCTCCTGGAATTCACAGAGATCCACCTGCTTCTGCCTCTTGAGTGCTGAGATCAAAGGCATGGGCCACCACCATTCAGCTGGCAGCCAGTATTCTTAATCACCAAGTCACTTCTCCAGTTCCCATTATTAAATCCTTTCTTTGTGTGTTTATTTGGAGATAGGTCTCTATGTAGCCCTGCCTGTCTTGGAACTTAATATAAAGACCAGGATGGCTTAAACTCACAGATGTCCACTTGCCTTGGCTCCCAAGTGCTGGGATTAAAGGTGTGCACCACCACACCTGGCCATTATTAAATTGTAAAGTGAATACTTTTGTAGCGATCATCTTACCAATATAATGAGTCTACCCCACAACCTGAACCTGTCAGAGAGTAGCTGAAGTTTTTACACCACACTGGTTCATGCCAGTCTGCTGGTCACAAAGCCACATATACAGAGGTACCCACTCCCCCAAGATCTCCAGGCTGCCTTCAGTTACCACCTCAAGAGATGGTGTGTCTAAAACCAGAGTCTGATAGTCAAGAGGAAGTTAGGCTTGGGGGTCATGTTAACAGCTAACAGATGAAGTTATAGATTAACACATCACTGCCATTGGTTGGTTAATGTACAATTCATAGGTAACTTTACAGGTCCTGGCCAAGTTCAGAGTAAAAAAAGCAGCATGCTCACATGCTCTCTTATTTTAAAATTTGAAATCTCTCTCTCTCTCTCTCTCTCTCTCTCTCTCTCACACACACACACACACACACACACACACACACACACACACACACACACACAAAGAGAGGGAGGGAGGGAGAGGGAGAGAAAAAGAGAGGATCCCTGACACATCCCAACATGGATGGATGGATCTTAAATAAGGATACTGAGTGAAAGAGATAGACTAAACTTATTCTGGGGCAGCAAAACCATGCAGTGGATAATGACACTTTGAACAAGCCTGACATTTTGAGTGTAATTTCTCTCAGAGACTTGCAAAGTGAAAGAAGAGAACAGACTCTTGACGTGCATATCTTGAGACATATGGTGCACTCCCTACCAATAAATGAAAATGTTATGTGTATGTATGTATGTATGTATGTATGTATGTATGTATGTATGTATGTAT
>CAJQZJ010031795.1:114719-131232 GCA_907164525.1 Lophiomys imhausi | reverse complement strand
TATGTATGTATGTATGTATGTATGTATGTATGTATGTATGTATGTATATATGTATGTATATATATAAAGATTCCATTAATATAG
The DNA here is from genome assembly GCA_907164525.1 of Lophiomys imhausi. Lineage (NCBI taxonomy): Eukaryota > Metazoa > Chordata > Mammalia > Rodentia > Muridae > Lophiomys > Lophiomys imhausi. The sequence goes on along the minus strand of CAJQZJ010031795.1, from coordinate 131,148 downwards.
AATTCTATAGAATGCAAACTATAGTTGGAGAAAGCAAATCAGTGGTCTGGCAGTTGGGAAGGAACACTTACGAGAAGGAGGGATTTCAAAGGGAGAATGGAGGGACTGTTGGCATGCTAGGTTATAGTTTTACGGGTGTGTGTGTAGGTCACACTCTGGGGGCAATGCACAGGAGCTGGTTCTCTCTACCCACCATGTATATACTGAAGACTCAACTGAAGGCATCAGGCTTGACAATGAATACCTTTACATACTAAGCCATCTTGCTGGCCCCTAAAGTTTGTTCTAGCTGAAATGGGTGGACAACCCAAAATCAAGCTTTTCCCATTATTAATTAAAAGTAAAACTATTCTGAAACAGGTGATACTTGATCATGTGAATGCTGTTCTTAAAAAGACTTACTTAGGTACATGTGTATTTGTATGCACATGCATGTGTGGATGGATGCCAACAGAGGCCAGAAGAGGATATTGGAGCTGCAACAGGTTGAGTGCTGAGCTGTTGGAAACTCTGGTCCTCTCAAAGAGCAGCAAGAGCTCTTAACCTCTGAGCCATCTCTCTAGCCCAGCTGTTGTTGAGGATGACCTTGAGCAACTGATCCTCAGACTTGCACTCTTTTTATTGTTTGTTTGTTTTTCAAGATAGGATTTTTCTGTGCAACAGCCCTGGCTGTCTTGGACTCCCTCTGTAGACAAGGCTGGCCTTGAACTCACAGAGATCTGTCTGCCTCTGCCTCCCGAGTGGTGGGATTAAAGGCATATGCCACCATGCCCACCCCAGTATTGATTTCTTGATGCATTATCATCACCTTTCTACTTTCATCTGAGGCTGAACAGAAATAACTTCCACAATGAGGTCTCTAAAATTTTACTTGCTCTCTTATGGTCTTTAATGCTTCCTAGATCAACTGGAGGTTATATAGCTGATCCAAAGGGTCAAGCATCTCCTGCTGCCACGTGCTACAAGACACTTACATTCTTGAATGGAATGAAAAAAAAAAGCCCATAGTATGCTGTGCTTTTTTTTTTTAAAGATTTATTTTATGCATATGTGTGCTCTATCTGCATGTACACCTGCATTCCAGAAGAGGGCACCAGATCACATTGTGGATGGTTGTGAGCCACCATGTGGTTGCTGGGAATTGAACTCAGGACCTTTGGAAGAGCACTAGGCAGTGCTCTTAACCGCTGAGCCATCTCTCCAGCCCCGTATGCTGTGCTTTTTTTCCAGAAAGAGGATGGAGGCTGTACATGACTTGAGCACACTTGCTTCTGCTCAGGCTTTCTTTCTCCACCCCCCCACCCACCCTTCCCGGGAAGCCCCATGTAAAGGAGCCTAAGCTCCTGAATGACAAGGCACAGGTGTCTCAGGCAAGGGGCCACCACAGACTATCCAGCCTTTGCTGAGCTGAGCCACCAGGTGACCACAGAGATCAGTCAGGGTGGCCCAGGCCAGAGGTGCTTAGCCAAGTCACAGAAACAGGAGCAGTAGTTTTTGTACTAAGTTTTAGGGGCAGCTGTTATACAGCAAAGCTGACATACCTATGCTAAATGAATACACAGGTCCCGCTCCCTTACATGCCAATCTTCTGTGCTCTGTGCCAGCTCCTCTTCTCTCATTTTAGGTCGCTTTACTGATTCTTTCACAGTCCCACTCATTCTTTTCCCATTAAGTCTGTACTAGGTCCCTTTTCTCTAAATTCTCTTCTAGGACCAGCTCATTTTGGACTGTGGATTTGAGTAGCTAACCTTCTGCACCACACCATCTCTAGCTCTGATTTCCCAGACAATTTAACATTCTCAAAATCAAAGCCATTAAGTTTATCTTAAAGTCACATTTATGGAACTAGTGTGCTATATGAGAAACACATCTTCGTCCCCTCCTCTCACAGCCCCTCCTCCTTTCGACATGACACCCATCCTGCCCAATCCTATTTACATAAGGAGTCCTTGAAAGCATTCTCCCTTTGTAACTGTTATCCTGCACTGAGTTCCCCTGTCTCTCCAATGGCTTTCCAGTTCACCCACACACAATGCCCAGCACCATCTTCTTACCCTTTGCAGATACAAGTGCTGACTCCACATGTAATGTTCAAGAACCACAGTGGTTTCTGTCACTCACTAGCTCTGTTACAGACCATCTGTGGGCAGGCTGCTATCCCAGCTTCACCTAGACTATTAGAAGCACATTACTTTTCTTTCTAGGGAAATGTTACTTTTCCCTCCCACATCAGGTTTTTTGGATAAAAGCGTGTTGCATGCCACTAAAATGGTAGTGGGTACTTCCCAGGGAATTCACAGTGCCCTAAGATAACAGAGCTCTTCTCTGCCTGTAGCTCATCTGAACTCTCACTGGAATAACTTTCTTCCTTTTTTTTTTTTGGAGACAGGGTATTGCTGCCTAGATCTCATGTTTCTCTTGCTTCAGCCTTTCAAATACTGGAATTACAGGCATGTGACACCATGCCTAGCTGGGATAGCATCTTTAAATATGAATATAGAGACATCTCATTTGAAGCTCTTTATTGAATCGGTAAGTACTCTTAAATACAATACTAAGAGGTTATCACATATTAGGGAACAAATACACTTCTGTGTCTATGGCCTCTAGCAAATAATTTAGAGGCCCCTAAGTTCAAGCTGTATGCTCAGTTATACTGGATTCTTAAATAAATCATCATTAAACAAGTGAAAGCCTACTTCAGCCTTCTTCTGTAATTATTCAGTGTTAGCAAGACTTTAATAGAATAAGAAAGTGGGTTCTAGTATGACTTAAACTGGCTAGAGATCTCCCCATTCCCTGCAAAGCCTTGTTTTCTCATTCACTTTTTTTCTAAGGAGAAAGTTCTCTAGTCTATCATAACCTATTTCCAAGCTTCCATCTTTTTTAAAGATGGTCAAATGCTGCTTCACCTTCCCCACTTCTTGAACACTTCTCTCACTAGATGACAGGACACTTTGCTGGTCTTTGGATTTTCATGTGAACACAAAGTTCATGCATCGGGCAGCTTTTTATGACAATAACCTTCACCAGCACCAGAGACACCCTTTGCTAATGATCACTTAATCTCTTATTTAGTTCACGGTATAAGATACAGCCAGTTTTGATTTTCAACAGATTCCCTCTCCTTCTTTCCCTCTTTATAGTCACCAGAAGAGGGAAAGAAGTCTTAAATGAAGAGTAGGTACCTGAAACGAAACACTGCAATGGACTTTAAAACAATACCAAAGGTTAAGTTTTAGGGGACACACACACCACACACTCCTTTATATCACAACATATTATGCAACTTTGAGAGTTAAAAAGTATTATCATGAAATAGACAAGTAGATAATATTTAACGAGGCTCCTAAAATAGAACAGCTAACTTTCTGTAAGACTAAGTCCCTTCCTGTTATTATTAGCACATGCTAATACTTATATGGGAGCAATGAGCTGTTTGATGGGCTTGAAAATGACAGGGATGACAGGGAGCAACAAAGCACACCTTAGGCAGTAGACGTGCTGAAGAGAAGATGACAAAGCAGAGGAAGGCAAGCTCTATGTGGGAGAGGCGTGTGCAATGCTCTGGGGTAATGGCTCAATGCAGCTCAGGCAGAGATGCTCTACTTGTCCCTTGACCTTGTTGTAACCAAGGTTCTTAAGAGGGCAGGGAACTTGCCTACTCTAACCAACTCTGTGTCAGGAGTGCCTTAGCATACTGCCTGGGCCATAGGAGGGACTTAATAAATTCGTAACTGAATTCTAAAGACAGGATCTGTACAAAAAGGAGTGACTTGAGCAAGCTAGTGTTGAAACTACCTTAGTTGGGAGATTGAGGCATTTCTGCATCCTGCTCAACAATGTGTTGCAAGATGGGCTGTGAATCTAACTGCTCTGTAGTTAGTAACTGCTGAAATGCTCTTGGTTCACAGATCTCACAGACATGAGGAACATAAAAATCAAGTCTGCTCCAGCAGGCCACAGGACTTACAGATACTCACACATGATGTTTGAGTGACATCAAAACACCATGGCTTAAGAGGATGAGGGGACAGACAACTCAAAACCAAGATGCATAGAATGTTTTTGTTGTTGTTGCTCTTTTGGACAGCAAGATTTTCAAGAATATTTGTAGTATTGATACAACAGCATTCAGGATAGTAGAGCGACTTCCCAGAAACACAGAAATGGCCAGAGCAGAAGGGAAAGTATGGAGAAAAAGGTGTTTAGGGAATGATATGAAGACTATTAAGGCCTCTACACTATTTTTTTTTTAAACCAAGTAAAGGCACTTTCAGCAGTATCAGCAATACTAACCTGTCCTGATAAGAGGTTATCCCCAATATTCCACGACGCCCATGTTGGGTGATATCAGGTCACAGCTAGTTCCTCTTGCTATGGTAGCAAAATCTTCATAAATTTAGGATTACTCACTTTACTTTATATACTCACATTTTTATGACCTACACAGGTAATCTAATTATGTGTGGTAGAATTTGTTTTTCTTTTCTTTTTGATTTTCTTTCATTTTTAGTGTGTGCAAGTATGTGTGTGTGCACATGTGCGGAGGTGAGAGGACAACTTAAGGAGTCAGCTCTCTCCTCCCACCATGGCCCAAACTGCAAGGGCTTCTTCTACCCAGAGCCATCCTGCCAACTTTTTTAGTGTACATGTGTGAGAACTTTGTTTGCCTGCATGCATGCCTGTGTACCACCATTCCAGGCCTAGTGCCCATGGAGGCCAGAAGAGGAACTGGAGTTGCAGAGGTTGTGAGTAGCCATGTGGATGCTCTAGAAGAGCAGTCTGTGCTCCTTACTGCTGAACATCTCTCCAGATCCAGATTAAAACAACAAACAAACAAACCCCTGCTCTAAAGTGACTGTCAACACAAGTTTAACAAGGAATGGTCCCAGCTTTTCCTTAGGTACAAGTGTAAACTAAAATGCAAATTACCAGAGCCTCCTCTCACACCCAGTTTGGTTCAGCTTTGAGTTACCCAAGAGTGTAAAGGTATATAACTCGACAAAGATTCTAGGTAACAAAAAGGGATAAAGTTGCTACTCCATTGTCATTTAAATAATGTATACCCCATAGAGCCAGAGAATAAACCAAGGAAGTAGTTTTACCACTGTTTTTTATATCTTTTGAGAAAGAGAAATGCAGCTAGTAAAAGCTTGATTTTCTTTTTTCAGTTTTGGACTTATATGTTTCTCAAAGCCCCTGAAAATCTCACTAGGAACAGCATGAAGGGATACTCTGTATGACTGCCATTTTCCTAAGAACCTGACTGGACCACCTTCTTCCAAGCTGGAGTGGACCACAAGCAGAGCTGAAAAGGAACTGCCTTGGAACCCAACTTTAGGCAGGGTGAGCAATCAGTATGTCTGTGGGGAGGGGGAGAGTACTTCAGAAAAAAAAATGCAGGAAGTCATTTTAAGAGAACAACGTCCCATCCCCAGAAGGTGGGGAGGGTGTTCCCCCCATTTTGGTTATTTGATAGATAATAGAAATTTTTGTTATTTAGGGGAAAAGATTACAAGCTGTTAAATGGTCTTGTTAAATGGGTTTTGGAGGTTAGACCCAGGGACTTCTCTCTTTTGCTTTTCTGTATCCTCCTTTCTCTCCTATATAGGAGTGAACAGACTTGAGAAAAATGGGACATAGACATAGTATAGGAAAGATCAAGAAAAAAGGACAGATTATTGAATATAGCCTTATACCTTTGTACACTGATACAAAATTAATATTATATTTGGCTAAATTGGTATTGATCATTGTATATTAATGCAAAATTAAGATTGTATAGGGCTACATCGGTATTGATCTTTGTATATTGATACAAAATTAAGATTATATTTGGCCACAATGGTATTGACCCTTGTATATTAATGTAAAATTAAGATTGTATTGGGCTACATCGGTATTGATCTTTGTATATTGATACAAAATTAAGATTATATTTGGCCACATTGGTATTGATCTTTGTATATTGATACAAAATTAAGGGTAACGCTTCTTAAAGGTATTGTTCGTAGTAATACTTAAAAACGAAATGTCAAGTTTTGACCTCTCGCTACCAACCGACATAAACTGTTTAGGATAATTAAGAAACAGAAACTAATAGTCATGAAAACATGTCATTTTGTTAGTTACTATGACAGTCTATCACAGTTATTTTCTAAGCTACTCAGAAATCAAGTTGCTAAGAGACAAGCAATATTTGCTTATCTAAATATAAGAGACAGATAGGGCATCTTCAAAAACCTCAAGAGATCTGCAGAATATGGCATTCAAAGATGTTTTCTTAAGATTTTTTGATATCGATACATGTCAGCTACTGACAGCACCCCCTATTCTACTCCAAGTAGAAGATGAGCATCGAAGAATCTCCAGTGGGAGATGATTGAATTGGTGGTAAGCCATTCTCTTGGCAAGAAAAACCCCTTGCTTCAACTGTAGACAGACTGCTGTCCAAAAAGGACAAAACTTGGAAGCAGATAAGTCGACAGCCTAGTTCTGCCAAGACAGGGTAGGTAAGTCCTTCATAATTCCTGCTCTACAATCAATGTCTGTCAGAGAAGCGGGTCCAAATAGCTGAAGATTGATGCTGCAATGTATGGAGAGAAAATGGGAACTGTCCAGGCAGCCACTGGTATGTCATTTCTTAGTTTTGGAAGATGCAGGCCCTGCACTTCCTATATAATCAGATATATTTATCCCTCTCAGGTCTCTGAGGTGGTTGAAGAATAGATAGCTAGAGTCTCATAGTTAAATTTTGAGTTGTTTAGGAATCAAGAGGGTGTTCTGGATCTAAGAAGATATTTTAAAAATTATGAGGCAAGTTAGTATGAAAGCTGAGTTAGATATAGAACTTTAAACTCATGGAGATGGTTAGATAGTAGAATGTTAAAGTCAGGTGCCAAATACATATGGACTGGACATTGGGAATGTATGCTAAGCCATATAACTCTTATAATTGTGGCCTATTTATTTCTGTTGTTTTGTATTGTATTTATAGTTATAAGAAAAAGAACCATTTTTTGGACTGAAAGGGAGAGCTGTTGGGGGGAAAAAGAAATACCTTAAACAAAAAAAAAGAAGGGAAGAGGATGGGGGGGTTGAGGGGGAGGAGGGTGGAAGGGTGGGACTGGAGGGGGGAGTAGGGAGGGGATTGTGATTGAGATGTAACTTGAAGAAATAAAAAATAAATTATTAAAAAAAATGCTGCAGATATATATTTTTCTGGCAGAGGACAGCCAGGGACAGGTGTGTTGACAAGCAGTATGCTTCTAACAGTGAAAGGGGTGTAGACTGTCCAGGAACCCATCTTGCTACATGTGCAGAACAGAGAGAAGCAATGTCCTGAGGCTCTGCAAACCTAGGACAGAACTGATGTGCCAAGAAGAGCTGCAATGGTCTAAAAGCCTGTGAGGCTGGTGCTAACTAACCTGGGTCCTGGACAAGCCTTAGCTAGTATCGGCAGCCGAGCTCCTCTCCCCAAGTCTGGGATCATTAATCTTGGAACTAGCTTCCAGGGTTTTGCAGGGAGCAGCTGCTTGGGAGACGTATCCTTCCAGATGTGCTCAAATTGTGTAATTTCCCCCACCAAGTTTTTTGAAGTCCCTTAGGCACAAGCATTTTGTACTATATCATGGATTTGACAGTAATAATAAAGCTAGCAGTTGTCAATTAGTGCTTAGGACACAAAAGACTCATGACACTCTCCTGCTCCCTTGCCACACGACACTTGCTGATGCAAAGGATGTTGCCTGAAAAGAGAATTGCCCTTTGAGGCTAAAAACGTACATCACTAGAATTCATTTAGAATTTTCTAATCCAGTGCTACAATTTACCAGTAATTTGATACTTTAGGTCCAGAGAAGATCTGCTTATCTGTCTTTTCAGAGCTAAAGAAAAACGGAATTGAGGGGGACTCTTTGCTCTAAGCCCCCATAGATGCCTCACAGGGCAAGGATGCATACAATAGAACAGGTAGCACTGATGGGTCCAGGCACAGTCTCCATGTATTTGATCTTAAGATTAAAAGGTAATTTATCCACCGTCTGCATATAACAGCAAAGGAACTATAGGAAAGAAAGTGGCAGGCGGATCACTGTGAGTTCGAGGCCAGCCTGGTCTACAAAGCGAGTCTAGGACAGCCAGAGCTGTTACACAGAGAAACCCTGTCTTGAAAAACCAAAAAGAAAGTGGAACTTGCCAATGCTTTCCGTTCTTCCAGGCCTGGTGCCTCAGAGCCACAGCTCTCCCTTACTGTTCTACATGCTGCTCATGCCTCTGTTCTTCTCTGGAACGAAGGGAACTTCACTTGCAGCCTAAGCATGTATCTGAGTGTCTCAAGTGGCAGAGGCAGTATAAGCTCCAACTTGGTCCTAACTTCAGTGACCAGCCAAACCAGCCCTGATCTTTGCTTTGGATCAGGCTAGCTGCAGGGTCCTCCAGCTGTGGTGGGCCCACACTGTTGCTGCTTTCCCAAAAGAGGATCCTGTTACAAAGAGAAGCTGGAAATTTCTTTGCGCGCAAGCAGAGACATGGCAGGCCCTGCAAAGGCCCCAGGGTAAGGATTAAAGAAAAACAAAATAGAAAACCTTCCATTTCTAATTAGGGTCTTCATTTGCCAAAGTGCCATTCCCCAGCAGGAGGGTTTACATTCAGGCCACTGCTTGGAGTTACTTGGAAAATGTCTCCCAGCAGGTTGGTTCCTCAGTTCAGGTCCCCTAAGCCAACAGTTTCTGGTTACTTAGAGGAGTTTTAACTGGTCTGGCATCTGCAGTCAGTTTAGCTGTGTGAACAATCTTCCATTAAGATCCTAAAGATAAAAGCACAGTTTGGTTGAAAAATCTCTTTAAAAAAAATTTTTTTTAAACTTGGGAATTACAGATTTTGGAACTGGCATTATTTCTCTTGTTCATGGAGTGTTTTCCCCACTGCATTGGTTCTCAGCCAGCAAAGGCTGCATCCTGGACTTCTGCCAGTCACCAGTCCCCAATTCCTTGCCATTTACACCATGGGGCTGGTGGCAGCTGGCCATGGAGACAGAACAGAAATTCCCCGTTCGCAAGAGGTTGGTTGGCCACAGAACAGTGTAGCCAGCCTGCTGGACCCCTGCAGCCAACACAGGGCACCCTCCTATGCATTTCCTTCTCATTTTTCATGTCCAAAAGTGAACATCCTCTAACTTATCAAGATACTGGGAGCCTGGCCCAGGATGCAACAAGTTTTCTCCTTTCTGAAATTCTCAGGATAACATTAAATTGACAAATATATTTGTTTAACTTTCTATGTGCTAAAAAACCAAAACCAAAACCAAAACCACAACTGTGCAAATGTAAAAAAAGAAAAAAGAAAAAGACACCAAAGCACAGGGAACAGAAAGAAAACAAAACAAACAAATTAGACTTCTTCAGGGTTAAAAACATTTGTGCATCAAAGGATACCATCAACAGAATGAAAAGTGTTGACTGATGTTGGTTGTGGGTGCCAAAAGGTTGGGTCGAGGGTTTCAGCTTCTTGGTGAGCTTTTTCTCTTTACAGTGGCACCCACGACCAACATCAATCAACAACAGCACCCAAGGGGGGGCCTTGAACCCACAACCCTGAGATTAAGAGTCTCATGCTCTACCAACTGAGCGAGCAGGGCGTCAGTCTTTCACAAGGAGGCTGAACCCTCCTTTGGGAAATGAAGGCTTAGCATCTTGGTGAGCTTCTCTTTTTACTGTGGCACCTCCAACCAACATCACTCAATAGAAAAGTCAGCCCAAAAAATGGGAGAAAATATTTGCAAATTGTGTACCAAATAAGAAATTAATATCAAGAACATATAAAGAATCCCTAAAACTCAGTAACAAAACCCAACCAATCTGACTTTAAGACAGGCAAAAGATTTTAATTGTTCTTCTCCAAAGAGAATAGCAAATGGACAATATGTATGCAAAGGGCTTCTCAGTATCACTGATCAACAGGAAAATGTAAATCAAAACCACCATGAAATATCACTTCACACCAATTAAGATAGCCATTATTTGCCTATGTGTGTATGCACATGGTAACAGGATGTAGATTAAAGTAAACTTTTGTACATTTCTGATGGAAAAGTACAATGTTTCAGCTACTGTGGAAAGCAGTATGGTGATTCCTCAACAAGTTAAATATGGGGTGACTATATGATTCAGCAGTTTCACTTCAAAGCATGGATATGCTCCAGAGAACTAAAAGTAGGGTCTCTCAAAGAGATGCTTATATGCTCTTATTCATGGTTGTATTATTTATATTCACCCAGAGGTAAAAAAATAACCCAAGGATCAATCAACAGAGGAGTGGGCAAACAAAATGTGATAAATACACTAGAACACATACAATTCAATAATAAAGAGGGAAAAAAATTCTGACACATGCTGTAACATGAATGACCTTGAAGACATGATGCTGGTGGGAGAGCCAGTCATAAGAGGACAGATATTATATCAGCACACTTGTCTGAAATGCCAAGCACAGGCAATTCTAGAGACAGACAGTAGATTAATTGCTGCCAAGGCAGAATCCGGCAGAGATGGAGAGTTGCTACTTAATGAGTATGGAGTTTTAATGAGGAAGGTGAGAAAGTTCTGGAGATAGCTGCTGGCACTATGTGCTAAACAATATAAATACATGTCATACTTTAGAACTATACACTCAAAAAGTACTTAAAAAGGTAAATCTCATGTTACATATAGTGAGTGATCATCCATCTACCTTGTTATCTATCCACGCATGCACACAAGCACCCACGCACCCATCCACACATACTTTTCTTTTACTTAGGGGGCACAGTTCTGGGGACTGAAACCATGGTTATATATACCAGGCAAATTCTTTCTACCAAGTTACAATCCAACTCCTTAATCTCAATTTTAAAAAAAGATGGAGGGGGCAGTCAGGTGATCTTTGTGAGTTCTAGTACAGTTGTCTACTTAGCAAGTTCAAGGACAGCCAGGGCTATATAAGAGAGACTTTGTTTCAAAAATAAAGAAAACAAATAAAACCAAAAGAGAAGGAGAAGGTAGGGGAAAAGAGAAAAAAAAATGGGTTGAGAGAATTAACAGTGGAGACATACCCATATTTTGTTTTATTTTGATCAGCAAGTCCTACCAAGTACTACTTTGGTTCCTACAAACAAAAAAAACCCTTTAAGTTTTAAGGTTTCTAATTTACTATAGAGTTAAAAAATATTTTTTAGTATGTATATATATTTTGCATGAGTGGATGTATGTATAGCCCATGTTTGTAAGAGGCTACAAGGTCAGGCTCCCTATAACTGGAGTTACAGGCAGTTGGGGAGCCACCATGTGTGTGCATGGAACCTAACACAGGTCCTCCATAAAAGTACTAAGTACTTTTAGCTGCTGATTCTTTTATTTATGTATTCCTCTCTTTTTCCTAAGGTGCCATAGAACTGCATCTATAAGCAAAACTATACAAGTATCTAGAAATAAGCAGTGGGGTTTTTTCTTTGTTTTGGAGACTGGGTTTCTCTGTGTGTCCCTAGCTGCCCTTGGACTTACTCTGTAGACCAGGCTGGCCTCAAACTCAGAGATCCACCTACCTCTGCCTCCTAAGTGCTGGGATTAAAGGCATGTGTCATTACTGCCTGGTTTAGGACAGCTATTTCTAGATTGAGGCATATCCTGCTTCCCCTCAGCTCCCTTCCCCTCTTCTGTGCCTCGTGTTCCTTTTCTGCACTCTTAGACAACTTTTCCTTATCCAGGGGATCTTCTCCTGCCCCTAAGATCTTCAGGCCCAGTTGAGTGTTTCTGGAATACACCATATGTTATTTATGCTACAACTGAGGGTCAGTTGTAAAAACTGACCCAAATAAAATCCCTTCCTCTTTTCCTTGCCCTAACCCATTCCATTTGTCAAGCTTTCCCTGCTGACACACTACCGGTCCAGAAACACTTTCAGGAAAAAGGGCTGCCTAAGCTAAACCCTGACAGAGCTCATGGAGTCCCTCACCCATGACAACTCTGTGAATCTGGGAGTGTGGGCAGAATATCTGAATATCTGCAATAGGTGATTTTAGTATCTTCAACACATCTATATCTTAAATCACAAACTCTATAGTCTCAAAGCTGTAGGATAGACTTGAGCAACAAAAAAGATCTATGGCTACCTAGATTACAGCCACAGAGTTTGAACAGGAAATAAAACTAAACAGAGGAGTCCACTGCAAGAGGTGATGACCTACGTTGGTAACTACCAATGAGGACATGGTCATTGGTAAAATGGAGGGGAATATCCAGTAGCTTATCTTAAGAAGCATCAAAACTTACAGTAAAGGCCATCAAAAGTACACTCTCTTCCTGCAGGGATGGTACCAAAGACTGAGGCCACTCTATGCCTCTCACCACAGAGAATACGAAGAGTCACTCAACCTTACAGTTAGAACGGCTTGCTGGGCTTGCTAGCACACACCTTAATCCCAGCATTTGGGAGGCAGAAGCAGGCAGATCTCTGAGCTCGAGGCCAGCCTGGTCTACAGAGTGAGTTCCAGGATAGCCAGGGCTACACAGAGAAACCCTGTCTCAAAAAACCCAAAAGTCAGAAGGACTTAGGTTAGGAAAAACAAAACAAAAAATTTCATTCTATATATACAGAATGTCTCATTCTCTTCAGGTTATATGCCTGATACTTAAGAAAGCTTAAGGTTAGACAAAGAATTTGGGAGAGTTGGCTCAGAATCTGTAATATATAAAACCATCACCAGAACTCCGTAACCATAGCCCAGTGTTGCAAAATTCGAACCTGTTGTCAGACAGATTTTGAAATGACAGGGTCTTGACTTCCCACGATTCAGAATACAGTTTGGAGCACATACTCACTACCCATTAAATGGGAAATGGTTAGGATGACATTTTTGAACATCCTCTTCTCTTCTTCCTTACCAAATTTGGTATGGGCAGGTAAAAGAGATAGATGGTTAGAAAACTGTAAACTACATGAGAGAAATAGGAATTAAAAAAAAAACAGTTCTTTAAGATGTTTTTCCTCTTATTAGGCTCTGAAATACTTAAGCACTAATAGGGTACTTTTATTTGTTTATTTAGGTTTTTTTTTTTTTTGAGACAGGGTTTCTCTACATAGTCTTGGCTGTTCTGGAACTCACAGAGGTATACCTGTTTCTGGCTCTTAAATTCTGAGATTAAAGGTGTGCACCACCACACAGGGCTACTAAAAAGGTATAAGACTGACCCCCTCAACAAAGACTTTCTAGACAAGGTTGTACTCTGACAGCAAACTGAAAGGGCAATGGTGGGAAGAGTGTATGGTCTAGTGGTTCCTATTTGCCAAAACCAGCTACATGGCCACACACATTGTTAGGTCATTCTGGAACCTCATTCCTGTATTAACAGAACAATCTAGTATCATTCCCTTCCAGTAGGAATCATGCTGCCAATAACAGGGGCCACATTCTACATTTTATTTCCCACAGGTATTCCAAGGGCACCAGGGCTTAGGGTTCCAAAAGCATGTACCAACAGAGAAGTACAGAGTGAGATGTTCTTAAAATCCACCCTCTGATGGTCTACAGGCCAGTGAACACAGATTTTTGAGGAAGCAAAGCTAGTTCTAGAAACCTTTCTCAGATGTCACAAGTAGAAATTACAGCTAACACTAAGGTGAATTCCATTCTAGTAACATAAAAGAGGAACCTGAGACCTGCTAACACAATTTCTATCACTAGGAATTATGCAGGGAAACCTGCAGGGCAGGAAAGAGGTCTTCTGAAGGCTAACAGGGAATCAGGAAAGCAATACCAGGATAAGTCCAAATAAAGAATTTCAACTCCCCTAGCCCAAGAAAACAGTTGCCCCACATGCCCTCTACTACATGGTAAGATCAAACAGACACCAAGCTACCAGCTCTAAGCTAAGGGTCAGGCTTGGCATCTAAAACCAGGAACTCCACTTTTACTCCAGCCTCATCTTGGAGCACCTTCCAAATCTCTACACTGGTAAGTTTCTTCTATCTTCTCTCACCTGAGAGCCTATTCCCTGCCCTCTGAAACACAGGAATGAAAGCAACTGTCAAACCTGGATCCCTGGCTCTGGGACAGTAAGCAGGAATCACTTCCCCAGCCAGTCTCCAGGGACAGAAAACAAGAGCCATCTCTCAACTTCATTTTCTGTTGGCTCAAAAAAGACAGGAGTCCAGCCAAGGATGTTCAACATTAGTCTCCTGTTCCCACATCTTCCCCAACCTATCATTTTCTTTCCCCCTTGCCCACCCAGAAGACTGCTACTTCTTACAAGGGCCTTCTTAGGCTTTGCTATCTCCTTCACTTTCTAAACAAAGAGGTGTAGGGAAAACACCAATCTACAGACTATAAACATCTATAAGGGGGCTCACTAAGGACTGGGTGCACTTCCACAGCTCTGTGGATGGGTTGGTCTGTGATGTACCACAGCCTTCCTTGGCAAAAGCTAGGTCTTCTTCCTGGCAGGCTGGTCAGAGGCCTGGCAGAGGAGCCTCTCATTGTGCACTCCCTAGGGCAGGCAGCAGCGAGTCTGGGAGGAGAAAGGATTTCTTTGAAGCACATGGCACTAAGAGCTTCCCAGTGACCATGGAAACAGGCACAGTGGGTTCCCAGTCTGAGAACCGGGAGAGCCAGCCTGGATTCAAACACAAAACATATACAGGGCACACAAGATCTAAACAGCAAAGGGCCAAGACTAAGGGTAGGCAGCCTTATGACTGGCAGGAACTGAGAGGCTCCCTGTTAGGAAAATCCAGCCTATGAAGATGCACAGGTTGAGATCCTTTTCATTCTCAAGGCTTTCTTTTCATTAGTTGCTGCCCCTTGGGTCCTATTCAGTACCTCATCAGGTCAGTATAGCCAGACCTTTAGCTGGCCTGCTGGCAGCCAGGCCTGGAACCGGCAGGAGGTGATCAAAGGAGCAGTAGCTGCAGCCACCCTCACCCCCTCCTCCGTTGGGATGAGGCCCCTGCCAAGGTGATCCAGTGGAAGCCACTGGGGGAGGGTGAAAAAGAGACAGCTTTTATGTCTGTCTGTCTGTTAGAAGAGACACAAAGCACAGCATGACAGGACTAGCATGTCAGAGCTCCCTACTTCTAGGATGGGTGGCTGTTCTTCAGTGAGAGCATTGGGGGGAGGGGGTAGCTACCTAGACTGGCACCTGGGGTGTGCTCTGATGCTCTGATCCTGGAGCCCTAGAGACAAGCAGCCCCATGCATGGTGCTTCTGGGTCCCCTTTCCCAGCTGTCTGCCTCTTCCTGGGATGAAGTTACACTGAAAAGTCTCCATGTTATCTGAGAGTCTTTGTGACGTTTTGGGCTTCATTTCGTCAGGGTTCCAACTTAAAAGAGGGAGAGAAAATGAGCTGGTTTTTCTTTTTCCTTCATCAAGATGAGAAAACAATGTGATTAGACTGCGTTAAGGAGGAAAGATCACTGCTTATAGGTGAATATCTCTGTCTGTCTGTACCAGAGGGAATCAAAATCAAATCTCACTGGCCTGGCTGCTGGTTGAACAGGGCTGACTACATTAGACCTGCTTCTCTTGAGGAAGGCAGTGTTTGGACAGGTCTGCAATTTGAGAAGCTTGTTAGGTGCATTCTCCCTTTCTTACCTTTGTTGGGCTGCCAAAATATTTACTTGACTTCTTAATTCTAAATCTCTGAAACACACCTGGATTGGAGAAAACAGGCAATTTTCTTATTTTTTTTCTAAATCATGTGAGAGCCCAATTTAAGCAAAGATAACAGTATCATGAGGGAGTCAGGAAGAAAAGAAAGCTGTTGAGAGATGCCACTTTACATAATTCAGTCACTTCTTAAGAAGTGGACAGAAAAGTGGGACTCTTCTGTGTATGGTTGTGGGTCGGGGATAGGTGGTGGTTGCAAGGACTACATGAATAACAAACAGGTTTTACAGGTGAGCCTTTTGCAAATCAAATGGATTTTATTTTGCCTTTAGGAGTCAGTTTCTATGTCAAGTAAAAGTCTGTATGGCTTAATTGCATTTATTATTTATATAAACATTCTATAAAAGCTAACTGCCTTGTAACATCAGACTGAGGACCGTGTACCAGCAAGAATGGGATGCTGCAACCACAAAGGCTGAATGTGCTTTAGATGAATTTCAGATGATAGGAAAGGCCCCAAATCAGCTGAAAATTAAACAGGGGAGGGGGTTAGAAAGAACATGGTAAAACAGGTCTAGTGGATGAGAAACCAAGTATGCCCATCTCTCTTTGCCATGTGTATCTGTCTACTTATCAGCACATTTGTCAGGCTGAGCAGCCTGTAGTCAGGGTTCCCTGAGGCTGGTTCTTGATGAAAACATCTACTCACTGTCATGGGTAGATGTGAAAGAAGAGGCCTGCGCACTGTCTGTGGGCACTCATCTTATCTGCACTGTCTGTGGGCACTCA
>CAJQZJ010031795.1:90759-106510 GCA_907164525.1 Lophiomys imhausi | reverse complement strand
TGTGTGTGTGTGTGTGTGTGTGTGTGTGTGTGTGTGTGTGTGTGTGTAGGTTAGAAATATCTATACTTTCCATGGCCTTGGTAGCTGTCAGGGCAGCTCTCATATTGTAAGGGTCAAGGAATAGATTCCTGAACCCAAATGTGGGGCGACTGAGGAATCACCAGGAACTCAAGAACATTGCTAAATGCAAGAGAATTTTATTAATCAGCATGCTGAGGTCATCCTCAAAGCTTCTCCATGCAAGGAGAAGGAGGGGACCCCGAACAGAATTTCAGTTCAGGTTAAATTCATTTCAGCAAGGCAGAGTCTTCAAGCATCATCAAGCAGCAGTACTTTGATTGGCTAGCATAGGTGGCCTAGGTAAACAAGGTGGGGATTTCTAAACTCATGACCGTTGGCAACCTGGGGTTTTTGCTGTTCTCTGTTGCTCTGGGAACTGGCCATACCCAAGCCAGAACTTGGCCTCCTGTAACGATTAGAGTTTCCAAGCCCTGGGAGGTAGTACATGATAGATTCTGGGGGCAAGTTGACCTGCAGCTCAGGGCCTACTCAAAATTCCCAGGCTTCTGAAGCCTGGTTAAAGTTTGGTCCTAACAACATCACTCTTGACCATGGCCAGAAACTGCTTAAGCAGGTTAGTGTACGTAAAAAACCAGATGTATGTGAGGCTTTTCTATTTGAGAATGGAGAGCAGATGAGATTGTGGGCTTGTCTCCATGTATGTGAGGCTCTGGACAATTGATCTGGTAGCTGCATTTTATACAGTATGAAGATATAATGCAGTAGAATCACAACCTTTCAAAGTAGAAAAATTCAGTAGCTACCTTTGATGAGTATTTTGCATGGGGAAAAGATTGGTTTGATCTGAATGGAAAAATTTAGGAAATACCACTTGCTCTTGAAAAGTCTGGTTTGGGCCGGGTGGTGGTGGTGCACACCTTTAATCCCAGCACTTGGGAGGCAGAGGCAGGTGGATCTCTGTGAGTTCGAGGCCAGCCTGGTCTACAAAGCGAGTCCAGGACAGCCAGAGATGTACAGAGAAATCCTGTCTCGAAAAACCAAAAAAAAAAAAAAAAAAAAAAAGAAAAAGAAAAAAGAAAAATCTGGTTTGAAAGTCAGACTTTCTAATGGTGCTTTTCATCTACACCTAAATCTGCCATAAACAGCAGCCTTATTACTTGTCACTGCAGCTCTGCTGAAAGTGGTTCAATGGATGGGGACAATGCTAAGGACTACCAAGATAGAGAGGCATACTTCCCCAGTCCTGGAGGTGGCAAGCTGCCCATGCTCCTTGGGTTAGCAGACACAGTATTTGTTCTGTTCATTTACTGCATCTTCAAAACTCCTTTAAACTTCTCAGTAGGTTTCAGCTTTTTTATAGCTAACAATGTATCTGATCTAATATATATGCATATGTACATACACACACATATATTATATTCTTGATAATTATAGTATTTTAACCAAGAGGTTTATGGCAGAATAATAATTCTCCACACTAAGCCGATGTTCCAGGCCATGTGGAAGGATATTCTTTAATCTATCCCATGGCGTGTCTTTCTTGTCTGCTCCTGGCTTCTCTCTGGCCTTCTTCTTCCCCAGATGCTATCTCTCTCAAAACGCCCAAGAACCTTAGTCCCACCTATTTCTGTCTTTGCCCAATCTCCAGGCCTCAGCATTTATTTAACCAATCAGAGTCAATTAAGTAATAGACAGCAAACAGGACCAATCAACATTTAGAATGCTTAACACCACCCCATCAACATACATTAAAAAAAAATATCACTCACATACAGGCTGTTTGGCTTCATAGCCTGGGTTCTGTATACCCCTCAATTTGCCAAATGCTTATCAATCATTCACTGCATAAAATAAAAGTACCATGAACTAAAAAAAAAATGAAGGGAGGAAGAAGTAGAACTACCATCTTTTGGGAAGAGAATGTTTGAATGTCATAATAAAAAAGGGGCTTTTCTATCTCAGTGCTACTGATATTTGAGGTCAGATTATACCCCCCTTTTTAAAAGGATTTATTTATATTTTGTATGTGTAAGTGTTCTGCCTCCACATCTATGCACCAAGTGTGTGTCTGGTTCTCAAGGAGGTCCGAAGAGGGCATTGAATCCCCTGGAACTGGAATTATAGACAACTACAAGCTGCCAAGTGGGTGCTGGGAACTGAACCTGGGTCCTATAGAAGAACAAGAGATGCTCTTAACTGTTGAACCACTGCTCCAGTCCCTTCCTTATTTTTAAGTGACAAAACATTTTGTGGAGCCATAGAATTCTCTGTGGTGGAGACTGTCCCATCTACAATAGGATGCTGAGCAACAGGCCTGACCTGTACCCCTTATCCAACCCCAATATATTTTCCTAAAAACTAAAAATGTCTCCAAACATTGTGCCTGGTTGAAAACAATATAATACATAAAAGAGTCTATAAAATATGGACATGGGCTGGAGACATGGCTTAGCAGTTAGGAATGCAGGTGTATATATACAGCATTCATATACTGTTGAATTATGTTGAATCAAACTTAAGTTTGATTCCTAGCACCCAAGTTAAATAGTTCACAGCTTCCTGTAACTCTAGCTCCAGGGAATCAGAAACCTTCTTCTGGTCTCTGTGGGTCTGCAGATAAGATACATATTTATAATTAAAAAATAAATAAATCTTAAAAAAAAAGATTGACATAGGAAGTGTCCTAAGCATTGCATAGAATGCTTCCAGGGATGCCAAGGCAATAAGCTGTAGTCATGTGGCCTTGTGCTAGGATGTGACAAATACCTACTAGTTTTTCTGCCCAGAGGCAGCCTGCTGAGGTTAAAGACTGTAATGTGAAGGAGCTGGAGCAGCCAGCCACCTTTGTTAGTTCAGACACAGGATTTCAGTTCCATCATTTCTCTTGAAATGGACTGAGCTAAGCATGGGTTAAGGACCACCACTCACCATTGGTGGCGCACACCTTTAATCCCAGCACTCGGGAGGAAGAAGCAGGTGGATCTCTGTGAGTTCAAGGCAGCCTGGTCTACAGAGTGAGTCCAGGACAGCTAGGGCTACACAGAGAAGCCCTGTCTCAAAAAAACAAAATAAAACAAAACAAGGGACATGACACGCAAGTATTCCTGGAAGTCTATGAGCAAAACCCCAAAGTGGTATATTGAGGATGAGCACCTTTCCTCCCACCCAGTACATACAGGGTCCTAAAAGGACTCCAAAGCTTCCCAGGCACCTAAACATTCCTGCTTCAGGTAAAAGCTCATCTAGGCAAACCCTGTTTCAAAGGTCATTGCTGAAGTTTACATTCCAATATAGGCTTGGAAGATGATAACTTGTTCTAAGATAATGAGGAGGTCTTCACAGTCACCTGGTTATTATTTCTACATTCTCCTCTACAGCCATGTGCTACTCATTCCCACTGACTCTGTGACAGTTAGATTCATTTTCCTCTCCTCTATCCACTATGTAAGAAAAAAAAAAGAGCAGAAATAAAAGGGCATTCACCTTTTAACCAAATCCTCTGTTTTGAACTGCAGACTACTGCCAGTGCTGTTGGCTGTCCTCCAGAATATAAGAGCAAGCCCCTACTGCTGAAGACACACACCCTGATTTAGAACATAAAGACATATAGATACCATCCGCTAGAAACACCACCTCTACTGGCTAGCTTTCATAGGGCTGGAAGATGCTGTGCACACTACACGAAGAAAGTGTGATCCTCAGTCTCACCCACCTGTGATCCTGTGAACTACGACAATGACCCTCGGCAAAATGTGCCCTCTGTAAAATAGTACCAAATGTTAGGACCACCCCAGGGCATGGAACCCATACCTGACATGTCAGCAAAGTCAGGAGCCCATAAATAGGTCATGAGCCCTAAGGGAACCTACTGCCATTATTCTACTAAGTGGACACAGCAACAAAACACCTCCTAGTAACTTATTGCTGTCTCCACAGACCAGTGCATGTCTCAGCCCTCAGAAGAAAAGATGTTGCTTCTTTTTTTAAATTTACTTATTTAATTTTATTTTAGGTACATTTGTGTTCTGTGTGTGTGTGTGTGTGTGAGGGTGTCAGATCCCTTGAAACTGGAGCTGCAGATAGTTGTGAGCTGCCATGTGGGTGCTGCGAATTGAACCCAGGTTCTTTGGAAGAGCAGTCAGTGCTCTTAACCACTGAGACATCTCTCCAGCCCACTTTTTTCTTTTTAATTAAAAATTTTGATTCTTTGTGAATTTCACACCATGTACCCCAATCCCACCCATCTCCCTGTCCATTGGTATCCTTTTTCCACCCTTGTAACCTCTCCCACAAAATAAAACAAAAAATTAAGATTAAAAACAGACCAACCAACCAACCACCAAACCAAACCAAACAAACAAAAAACAAAAATAAATCCCAAGCATCTTCCTGTGAAAGCTGTGGTATGTCACAGTGTGTCCCACGGTATGGCCTTCTGTATACACATCTTTACTTGCAAATACTGATTGCAATGAGTCAATGTCTGGTTTGAGGCCTCTGGCTTCTGCTACACTATCAATACTGGATCCTCCCCAGGACTCCTCTTGGACACCCCATTGTTGTCCTGTGCCACAGAGATACTTTAGCTTTGGATTTTCAGGACCGACCCCTTTGTGCACTCCAGGAATTCATAGATGTTAGGGTGGGCCACGTCACAGCCCTGGATCTGGGCCTGGGTGAGAGCAGAATTGGTCAGCCCACCAGCAATCCTGCACCCATGCACCAGCAACTCCACTCTGCTGCCCAGGGGAGGGAACTGCTCCTTATAGTAGCTGGCAATCACCACAGGGACCCACAATGGGTCAATGTACAGAGAATAAGAGACTTTGGAGTGCTCAGTCCTAAATGGGATGTCCATATTACAATCTTCCCCTCAAGGCTCAGGGAACTATTTGGAAGAGGAGGCTAAAGATTAAAAGAGCTACTGTGCTGGATGACTTAAAGAAAACTGTTCTCCAGGCACAACAGGCAGATGTACATATGAACTCCTACTGATTGTGATAACATGCATAAGATCTGCAAAAATCCAAGCCAGACAAAACCCCAGCATGGAGAAGTGAAGTGAACATGAAGTCCCACTTCCTAGCTGAGGAGCCACTGACATTTGATTGCTGCTGGGTGAGGGAAGGTCAGTTTTCTTTAATGATGTGGTGCCTGGTATATTGATCACACTCCAGAGCACACTCATGCTCAGGTGTATTATCACAACACACACCGGACTCAATGAGGGACCGAGTAAGAGAACAAGAGAGAAGGTAAAGTTGAGTGATTAGGGAGGTAGGGCATGCATGATCTGGACAAATTGGGGAAGAAGGATTAATATGATCAAAATATACTAAATGATACTCTCAGAGAAATAAAGGAAGGTTTTGTTGTCAATAACAACAAAAACCACAAACAAACTTGTCTATTTTAGAGCTGCAGTTTGGAAGACAGGGAAGACACTTTCCTGGGATAGACTGAAGTACAGAGGAGGATGGGGCTCTTTGGGCATTTCTGCCTCCTTTTCTTCTGTATACCAGGACTCAAAAGTATCAGGTATCCCTTCATGAGACTACACTTTATCACTTCAGGAACAAAAACTTAGGGCTGTTGCTGCTGTTGTTGTTGCTATTTTGTTGTGTTTTGTAGCCCAGGATGGCCTAGAATTCATTATGTCACCCATGTTCCTCAAACTCATGATGATCCTCTCTCTTATCTTAGTCTCTCAAGGGCTAGGATTCAGGCATAAACTTTTTTTTTTAATTTAAAGTGTACCTTCCTCCCCAACATATCACCCTTTTAGTCCAATAAAAGGCTCTTTTTCTCATAACAATAAATACAATACAGAAAAATAAGACCAATTAGGCAACAATTATGAAAATTATAAAGTATAACCACCTCCCACTTTATTATAATTTTTTATACCTACTGCCATTCTACTCCATATTCTGTAAAATGATTTAAGAGATATAACATTTTACTTGGATAAAATATATACAACATGGAATTTATCATTTTAATTATTAAGTACACAGATCAGCAGCATGAAGTACATTTACATTCTCTATCATGGTTATCAATAATCTCCAGAACCTTTTTATCTTTCCAAACTGAAATTCTATACCTGCTTTAAAAAATAAAAGCTTTTATGCTCCTAGATCTCAGAGTGTGGTGACCAGCACTTATTTCACTCTCCATATTTTTGGATTTCATTATCAAAGCAATACAACTTTGGATGCTAAAAGAAACAGAAGGGTAATAAGGGAAGGAGAGACTGAGAGAGGAAGAGCATATGGACAACAAAAGCCACTTTGTTTAGTAGATTCATCTGTGCTAGGACCAATGACCAACAATAGATGCACTCCCTCTCTTTTAAATCCTGTTCCTAAGGAGTGTGGTGCACCTTTAATCCCAGCACTACGGAGGCAGAGGAAGGTGGACCTCTGAGTTCAAGGCCAGCCTGGTCTACAAAGTGAGTTCAGGAGAGCCAGGGCTATTACACTATTACACTGTCTCAGAAAACCAAAAAACAAAAATCCAACCAACTAAAACAAAACAATAAAAAAAAGACATTCTCTTTAAAGGGCTGGAGAGATGGCTCAGTGGTTAAGAGCACTGGCTGCTCTTCCAGAGGACCCAGGTTCAAATCCCACCACCCAAATGGAAGCTAATAACTATCTGCAAACTCTAGGGGATCCTATGCCCTCATGCAGACACACAAGCAGGCAAAACACCAATGCACATAAAACAAAAATGAAAATACAATAAAAAAAAATCCCACTCCTAATTAGGGAGGTTGGAGGGTTGAAACCCAGGTTTAGGCTGTAACTGGTGGTAGTGTGCTGGGGTAACATGTGGGGGGCCTAGTTTCAATCCTCAATATGGAAAACAAACAAACACACAGTTACAACTGGAGTTTAAACCTTGATTAAAAGGAAAGCATCCCTTGGCTCTGACTTCTGAGTCAGAGAAGCAGAACCTATAGGAGATTTGTGTGTGTCCCTTTTCTCTCCAAGTAGGCAAATGTTTTATCACAGCAACAGAAAGCAAACTAAAATAGGAAGATTTATATTTTTCTTTGAAATGAAATTTCTGAGACGCTGATCTGGATGAGGGGGTGGCCTGGGCACAGGGTGCAATTCTCTATCAACCTTTACCCTTTGGAAGCCAGGAGGGTTAGGTTTTTAGAGGAGTTCTTCTGCTCATGGCACAGCAGGTTTCTTCCTTGCCACTCTGTGGGCTCTTCAGTCTTTGCACTGCATGGCTAAGTGTGAAAACTGAGCAGGACAGAGGCAAATATCATTCCTTACCAACTCCCTTGGCTAAAAATGATGGATGTATAAGCCTATTCAGTTACCTAAAATATCTTGTAGCAAAGGGTACCTGATCCTCTCTCTCCAGCCTCGATGCCACTGCCAAGGGAGCACCCTCAGGGACAGATATGATACAGTCATTCTATTAGAATCCTTCAATGGCTCCATGAAGATCAAATTCCTCTACATGTAAGCTTTCTTCCTCTCACCTCTCAAGAACATCTGGCTCCCTTGCTTTGTTCTGTTCTTCCCCATCTCCTGCTTTCACAATTCATTTTGGCTGGCATCCCTTCAATCACCATGACCACATCCACGTACAGATCTCTACTACACAAACACATGTGACCCAAGAGTCTTTTCTCAATAGACCTACTTCAAGTTACCTGGGATAAACTGAGAACATTGCCCACCTTGTGACAGCATTCTTGACTCAGCAACTACAGGGGCCTGCTTAGGGATAGGAGCTCTGCACTATTCCAGCCCTGTGTACCCCTATTCTGAAGAACACATTTTCTTCCTACCCTCACACATGATAAGGTGAGACAGGCTTAGTTTCATGGTGTGTTTTCAGGCCCAGAAGATAACTCATGAGCTTAAAGAAGAGTGTCTGATTTGAGATGAGCCAATGAATCCCTTTCTTGGAATCTTTTATTAGACTCAAAACCAGGAATACTAGGGTTGTATCTCCCAAGTAGATGGGGCAGGGAAATAAAACAGGTCTAAAAAAATATCTGAGGAGGGGGCTGCTGACTTGGTGAGGAACTGCAGTACCAGATACAGGTTCTATGATACAACTCCATCTTCAGAACAAATCCTGTCTATGGGAGAGTTGTGATTCTATCATGTAGAAGCAGCTGTCCTGACCACACCCAGGCAATACTGAAAGCAGCTGGTGTTTGTTATCTAGAAAAGAATGGCTGAGACAAGAGGAGACAAGTACTCAACACTGGTGAAGCACAGAATAGTTCTGTTTCAGTTGCAGGCTCTTGTGAGTTGTGTGATCTCAGCTCATGTGAAGAACCTTTTTAGGACTCAGTTTCCTCACCATAACATGGGAATGTGGACAAGATGTCAATGTGACAAGGAAAGGCTTCTACAGCTTTTAGTAGGCAGTGAGTACCCGCCCAGGATGGCTGCATGAGCCAGGTTCTGAGCTCAGTGCTCTGCTAACACCTCGCAGCCCCACAGCAATCAGAAAGGCACTGCTTTACAAAGGAACAGCCACCAAGAACTAAAGTCACCTTCCTAAGATCACTCAGTCAGGTGGCATCCTAACATAAAATCCTCCAAGACATGTAGAGGGTTTTCATTAACCTCCCCACACCATCTTCTGAAGCACCAGACACAGGCAGGTCCGGCCTGCTCTATCTACTATGTTTCAAAAAGCTAGCACAGAATTGGTCTATCCAGTCTATTTGGGGTTTATTCAGTTTGGAATTTCAGAATTCAGTCCAAGTGAATTCTTCTAAAAACTCTAGCACATCATGAGTATCTCTATGAATCTGATGGGTCATAATAGCCAAATTAAAAGATTAACCTTTTAAATTCTTTGCAGCCCTGCAAGATTCTTAATAAATGCTATAAAACTAAGGAGCTAAAATGTCTGAGGCATACAGACGCTTACATTTTGGGAATGATTTAACTCAAAGTAAGCTGCCCCTACATGTTAATTCCACTGTTTTACTGTCATGGGGTTAAGTCTTCCAGTTCTGTAATGAGGACATTAACCAGGGTCCAGAAGCTCAAGATTTCAGACAAGCAAGGCCCCAGAACATCATCTTCACACCAAATAAAAGAGAAGCAGTCTAACAGCCCTGCAGATATTTGCCTGACCCTGGCTGAGTATCCTGGCCTGCTTCTTCCCCGATGAGTTTGTCCTTATCCCAACTTACCTAGCTGATCTTGGCTGTACTTTCTACAGAACTGAAAAGATTAGAAGGATGTGATCATAAATTATTTTTCTCTCATGAGTTTAAAGAGCTGAATTCAAAAGCCTTGGTAATAAAGCAAGATGATGAATCTATGTCTTTTGCTTTTAAAATAAAACTTGATTTCTACTCCCAGAGAGGCATTTATGTTACTAAAAAAAGTCTTTGGGGTTTCAGCTCATGATTTTCTGTGGGCTGGTAGGGTAGGGTGTAGTAGGGGTTTATTAAAACCAATTGTGAAAATGTTTTTGTTTAATTCCAGGTGGGCTGCTTAAGACACAGGTATAAAGTATTAACTGCCTCATGAGCTAGCAGGGCGTGGCTTAACCAGCTGAACAAATTTAACTCTGAGGACTTGGGAGAAAGGAATAAAAAGCCAGAGCCCCAAGAAGAAGGGGGCTCTACAAAGGAGGGGGCAAAAAGCCAGAGCCTGGAGCAGAAGGGGGCTACAAAGAGAAAAGAGAAAAGGAGCTCCACAAAGAAGTAAGAGTAAAGAGGATCTACAAAGAAGAGAAAGGGCTACAAGGTAGAAAGCGGTTGCTGTTTTCACAGTTGCTGGTGCTCCCCGAAACTGCTGCTTGTTCTTCCTGCTGCTGTCTCCTGGTTTGCTGGACTTCTAATGAGACTGGTATTACCAAAGAATCCAATGACCCTAATTAGCAGGAAGTAGCCCCAAGAGACCTATGTCCCTTCTCCCTCTAACCTTCTTTCTCTCACACCTAGGAGAGAGGTTGAAGGGAGGTAGAGGTATTAAGCACAATAAATTAAGTACAGTATATATTGGATAATTAAAAAGCTTTGTCTACAGTAGGGCAGGAGGGGCCTGTGTCTAGCCATCCTGGTTTCCCACAGTGTTTTCTGTGGCAACAGAAGACAAGTTTCAACACCCATTCACAGCAGTTTCTCCATTCCTACCTGCACTCTAGGCTGGCTGTGTTTTCTTCTAATGGCTTTTAACTTCCTTGTCTTTATTGTGCTGGCGATGGATACAGAGCCTCACATGCTAGGCAGGAGCTCTAGCTCTAAGGAGCTACAGTCCTAGCCCACTTCCTATATCTTTATGCTTTTCCTTGTCAACCACTCCCTGCCGTAGCCACTGAAAGCCAAGAAATAGAAGGAAAATCATACTGTCTCCAGGGGACTGGCATGCTGAGCTAGCTGCTGGGAGGATTACTGTGCCTTCCACCACCAGAGTCTTTTGTTTTTATCCTTGGGAACCCAGGAAAGTAGAAAACAGAGTTGGCAAAGTCAATGAAATTAAAGCAGTGAACAGTAAGGAGGAGAAGGAAGAAGAGAAAAAAAGAAAGACTGTCCTAATTCATCATACTTCCTCTACTAACCCACATTTAAAGCAACAAGAAATCATCTCACTTTGTCTGGCCCAGCAATCTTTACTAATGATTTTATTCAGGTACCAACTCTTTCGTATGTTTGCTTTTTGGAGACAGGATTTCTCTGTGTAGCCCTGGTTGGCCTCCAACTCAGAGACCCACCTGCCTCTGCCTCCCAAGCGCTGGGATTAAAGGCGTGCGCCACCACATCTGGCCCAGGTGTCAACTCTTAAGACAAACAACAACAGCAAACAAGTGCTGCCTTGTGCCACACCCTAGTCCCAAAAGAAATAAGCTGCTACTCTTAGAAGTAAACACAAGAAGTGTTCCATGAGTCAATAACATATCTAAGGTTTCCATTCCCCCAGCTTCTCAGACTACCAGGCCAAACCATATGAAATTCACCAAGTAAACCATGGTGCAGTTGGTTCTGAGTAACTTCAACAAGGGCCCATCACTAAACCATCAAAGGTCAATAAGGGTTATACCGTGGGACCCTGTTCCAACCCATTTATAGGCACCGGGCTGCGGGAAACAAATGAAGCCAGTAAGCTGAGCATGCAGCAGCGGTAGCTTAAGCACAGGAGCAAACAGCATATTCGAAGCAGACACCTACAAGAACAGCATTGTTCCTACCCCTGGGATGCAGCTGTCATTCCTACTAGGAAAACACTAAAGTACTCTCAAGAGGGTTACTGCTCTTCGTTAAGCAGCTCTGGCCAACTACTGAAATGATGAACTATCAATGCTGAGCTATTTCAAACACTCTGATTCAACTTAGCCACAAATAGGCTGTAATTCCTGTCAGGTTCTCTCCTCCAATGAAAGGGCAGGAAAACTTGACAGAGTCATACAAATTCTCAAAAGGCAAAAGGCACAAAAAAGCCACAAATAAATTAGACATAAGAGGGTCTCCAAGACCAAAGACATTTTAGGAGTGCTTGGTGGGAGAGTCTCTGGGTTTAGTGACAGCTCCTTGCAGCAATGCAAGCCCTTCTCTTGCCTGAATATCCAAGAGAGCCTCAGCTTCCAGGGACAGGATGCAGTTGTCTTCCCACAGAACACAGATCTGTACCTTTGGGGATCATAAAATATCTAGGCGATAAGACTACTCTTAGGGGGACTAACTTTCTCCCAACCAAAAATTCAAATTACTTTCACAAAACCCTTCCCTTTAACAAAAAGATTAATTTTAAAATGGGTTATGACTATCAGGTTAAAAGTTCCTGATGGATGGATTTCCAAAGTAAATTTATTCCTGTCTCATACTATAGTCAGAAGTTATATTAACCCCTAGCAGCCAAAAAGCTTTCATTTCCTAGTGCTTCTAAATGGTGTGCCAACAGCCAACAATGGCACACGAGGTATCAGGCATGACATCTCCCTTCACCTTCTAGTCATTTGTTAGGTAAGTTCTACGCAGGGACATATTGCTGTCTGCTAGTCTGAAAACAAGGAAGCTCTAAATTGCAAGTTTTTCCATAACATATTTGACAATAAAAATGAATGTATCTGAATTCATGTGGAGGCAAAGCAGCTGTGGGCTAACAGGAAGCTATTTATATTTTAGTCATCCCCCTTAATGTGAATACCCATACGGTTTGTTATACATATATGAATGTGTGTGATTACTGAGTATTTGAACAGAAAATTTAAACACTATAATACTTTCCAAACCCCCTCCCCCCCCCCAGTCTCAGGTCTAAACCATCTGGCCTCACAGGTGTAAGACACAGTACTATGGGTTTCTAATATCAACCCATTTTACAGATAAGAAGTTGAGACTGCCAGGGAAAGCAACTTGTACAAGGCCACGCAGAAGGCATGGGTAGAGCAGAATCTGAGGTGGGGGCCTCCTTCAGGGCCAGAGCACATGAGCCACATGGTGCTGTGTCTGTGCACACAGCTTCAGAGGAAGGAGTACTATGCCAGCATGGCTCTTCTCCAGAAGCAGGTATATAAAACTCAGGAGACCACCAACTACAATGGCAGAGACATAGAAGGCCTGGTGCTTACCTTGCCCAGAACAGTAAGACATGGTTTGGGGTCCAATTCTGGCTGTTCAAGCTTCACCACTCCTACCCAGCCATATTCATACAAGTCTTCTTCATCATTGTTATTACACAGGCCCAGTGGGTGCATCTAAGAGACAAAATGGAAAGAAAATGTCAACAGGCTGGCCACAGACTGGCTTGACTCGCTTCATGCATTTCTCATTGTGTACTAAGCCAAAGCCACCTCAAAACTTCAAACTTTAAGGCAGGGAACAGTTTTTCAATCCACAGGGAATTCCATTTCATTACAATGAGCTGAGCACTGGAGAGAACACCATAAAACCTCTAGAAATAGAAATTCTAAGGGCTGGAGAAATGACTCAACAGTTAAGAGCACTGTCTGCTCTTCCAAAGGACCCAACATGTGCATGACAGCTCACAACTGTCTACACTCCAGTTCCATAGGATCTGATGCCCTCTTCTGGCCTCCATAAGCACCAGCGCTGCATATGCTACTCAGATACATGCAGACATAACATCCAAACTCATAGAGTAAAACTAAATAAAAATATATGCACACATTCATGCGTGTGTAGATTTCACGTTGGCACATGAAAGCCAGAGGCTGGTATCAGATGACTTCTCAATCTCTCTCCACCTTATTTTTTGAGACAGGGTCTTTAAGTGAACCGGGAGCTTTCCAATTTGGCTAGAATGGCTGGCCAGTAAGTCTCAGGGACCCTCCTGTCTCTACCTATCCATTGCTGGGATTACAAGTCTTACCACTTGTGCTTGGTCTTTACATGGTGCTGGGGATTGACTCAAGTCTGCATGTTTGCACAGGAAGCATTTTATGAACTAAGCCATGTCTCCAGCCCCTATAAATATATTTCATGGCTGCTTTCTAAGGTGGAAGTCACCTGATAAGAGATAGGGAAAGGAAGCATCTCATATAAATGCCGATCTAAATTGCTATGAAATATCATAAATCTAACACTCACTAAGCAACTATAAACAAATTAATCAGGATATATATCATGTTGGCTTCTAGGCCTTAAGGTCTTATGCATGAAGACCTAGAAACACAATCAGGACTTTATAAGAGAAATGAAAATGTGGCAAACCATCAGTATAATTAGCAAGCTATTTAAAGACTACAAATAGTTATTGGGAAGTAGAGGACATTCTTTGAAGTCTTTTCAAAATCTGTTACACACCACAAAATAAAAACTAGGTAAAGGAACATCAGCTTATTTTCTCATATGAAAGCTTGGAAAACACAGAAATCCCAAAGTCTATGCTTATAGTTGTAGCATTGACTTGTATCAAGGTATTCTGTAGCAATTTCTTCCCAGTTCTTTAAGATCCAATAATTTCTAAAGGGAAGCTCATTAAAACACAGAAGTTCTAGGGCTAGGGGGCTGGCTCGGTGGTTAGGTTACTTGTTGCTCCTTAACTCCCAGCATCCGAATGGCAGTACACAATCATCTTTAACACCAGTTCCTGGGAATCAACATCCTCTTCTGGATTGTGGGTATGTACATGGTGTACATACATGCAAGCAAAACACACATACACATAAAATAAAAATAGATCTTTAAAAGAAGATTCAGAGGCTTTAAAGGTGAGATCATCAAGACTCAGGGAGTAAACTGTGGAGTATCAGGAAGCCCATGAAACTGACTGGATGCACAAGGCACTTCCCATCTCCAAGCTTATATAAGTCATAAAGGCTACCGAGGACACAGAGACCAACTATGTTGCCTAGCAGAAGCAGACCTGCCAAGCTGTCTGTAAGAGTCCCAGACTAGCTAAGTGGCCTGGCAGAGACACCCTGGTGAGTTGCCTACAAGTCAAACACTGTGCGGTTCCTGCTTTTGTCAGTCATCATCCATGTTAGAGATGCCCTCATCACCACTA
Source organism: Lophiomys imhausi (assembly GCA_907164525.1). Lineage (NCBI taxonomy): Eukaryota > Metazoa > Chordata > Mammalia > Rodentia > Muridae > Lophiomys > Lophiomys imhausi. The sequence continues at coordinate 92,021 of CAJQZJ010031795.1, read as the reverse complement.
GCCAACAGGAGATCTAGCTCAGAAGGGGTCACAAGAGTAGGAAATGTATCCCTGCCCCTCACATGCTGCAGCACTGGGGAGAGCAGGCCCTGGAGCTTTCCATAGTGGAACTGGCCATGCAAGTGGGGATTGCAGGTCCAGATCCAGGGCTGAGTCGGCCCACCCCAACATCTACTCCATGGATGAACTGCTGGAGTGCAGTTTCGGCAATATATGAGAGGAGTTCCACTGAGGTTCCAGTACTGACAGAGTAACGGAAACCAGGGACCTCATACCAGACCAAGGAGTCATTATAATGAACATTTGCAAGCAGAATGTGTGGACAAAGGGGAATATTGTGGGACATACGAGATACACTGCAGCTTCCACAATGAACTGTTATTTTTTATGCTGGGACAGATTGTAAGGGTGGAGAGTGGGTCAGGGGGGAGGTGGGAGATGGGAGGGAACAGGTGAGGGAATGATGTGAAATTGACAAAATAAAAATTTTTTCAATTAAAAAAAAAGCACCTATGGTCAGTGACAGAGTGCTTTGGAGAAGCAGGGGTTGCATGTAGACCTAAGAGCTGAGTCTTTTCCAAACTTCATTAAGGAGAGCCCAGCAGATATGGCCAAACAAGTATGAGTCCACTCATATAAAATGTAAAGAGGCAAATAAAGAGACTGAAGGCTGACTAGTGGTTATCCTGGGTTTGGAAGTGATAAGAAGGGACTGTTCTGTGGGTATAATTTCTTGAGGGTGATGGAAATATTCTGGAACCTTGTAGTGGTAACAGTTGTACAATATAACATACTAACGCCCTCCTTTTAAGTTAAGTCAGTACCTCTCTATGTAGCCCTGGCTGTTCTGGAACCCACGACGTAGTTCAGGTGGCCTGGAACTCACAAAGATCTGCCTGCCTCTGCTGTGATTAAAGGTATACACCACCATGCCTGACATGCTTTAAAATGGTAGGCAAACAGCAACTGTTTACTCAGAAAGGACTTCTTGTTGGCCTGCTGCTGTCCTTGGTGAATGTGGATATCCACAGTATAAGGCAATGTGGTTTGAGTCCTTCCAGAAAATAAGCTAATATAAAGGCCCTTCAGAAATCATGTCCTGGCCCCACCAAAAAAAAAAAAAAAAAAAAACCCCTCAGTGTAAATAACACTGAAAAACACTTCACAGGAACTCAGCATCTACATTTGTTAACTGAAAATGCTAAAGAAAATTACCTCTCTCTCTCTCTCTCTCTCTCTCTCTCTCTCTCTCTCTCTCTCTC